>CAUEEP010000075.1:0-14272 GCA_958450365.1 Mesorhabditis belari
TCAGCAGCTGTGCTGATGTTTGGGCTATTGGGACAATCGCAATCGAATCTCTTGGGGTCAAACTTTTCATGCCAATCGGGAGTGTGGAAGAGATTGCAGAAAAAGTGAGGGAAATGAATCAGAATGATTTAGAGGATCTAGGCTGTTTTGTAGAACTTATACACCAAAGTCTTACAAAGGAACGTTCAGAACCGACCGACATTTCGAGGCGAAACACTGGCACAAAGGTACATCGATTACGAGGATTCCAAATCTGAAATCCGTTTTTGCTGATTGGCCTTGGTTTTCGAGATATAAGCGTGCAAAGTTTTGACAAATTTTGCCAAACTGTCATCTTGGGCACAATGACGAAGGGAAGGAAGAACAGCGGCGCTTTAGTGTGCTAGTCTACAAAACCTATGACGTTTTTGCTCGCGCGTTCAACTCCGCCACCTACCCCAATCTTTTACTTTTTTGCAAAATTCTAGAAAATCTTTTTTGGAGATCCTAAAATGTCTTCAATTTTTAGCTTTTTTCTCTTGTTTTCGATGTAAAACGTATCTTACTTATCCAATTTATTTATAGGCTTAGAAGGGAAGGCTTAGGCTTGCAAGGGAAGGCTTAGGCCTACAAAAAACATTGATCTTCAATCAATCAATTGAAAAATTGATTGATTGAACAGAGATAAAGCTCTTTCATAAAATGAACAAAACATAATTCATCATCTCATTGTAGATGAACCAGAAGAACCAGAAGAACCAGAAGAACCAGAAGAACCAGAAGAACCAGAAGAACCAGAAGAACCAGAAGTTATCCTTTGCCTATTGATGCGCAACTATTCAAATCTCGCGCTCGTCGATTATTCCCAAAAAATTGTAGAAGAAATAAATAAATATAATGATAAAAAGAAAAAAGAAAAGTGAAGCGAGAATAAATTGCAAAAAAAAAGAAAAAAATTAGGCTGGGTGGCGGAATTGAACGAGCGAACAAAAATGTCATAGGTTTTGTAGACTAGCGTACTACCCACTAGACCGCCGCTGCTCGTCCTTGCCTTCATCATGGTGATGATGGTAGATGATGGTAGTTTGATGGAGAAAAGATGGTAGTTTGACCCAATTTGTCAAAACTTTGCACGCTTATATCTCGAAAACCAAGATCAGTCAGCAAAAATGGGTTACAGATTTAGAATCCTCATAATCGATTTACCAGTGTGCCAAAGTTTCGCCTCGAAATGTCAGTCGGTTCTGAACGTTCCCTTGTTAGATCTAAAAGCAGCATGAGATCTCAAGAATTGTGTCACTTTACTGTCCCGGAGCTGTCCCAAAAAAGCCTTTAGATATCCTTTAAATTTTGATAGCTTTTCACAATGCAAAGAATCGGATTTACGAGAAGAACCAAACTTTCAGATTGCCCAAAACGGACCAGCGAAAGTTGTCTTGGAACAAATCAAGACTGTGCTCAAGAACTTTGGTCAAATCTCTAATGGATGGCCAAGCAGAGTTGAGAAAGATTGGGGAGCAATCAGCAGTAGGTTTTGCTTGAATTCAGCAAACTTATCAATTTAGTACCCAACTTCACAAAATTAACGAAATCGATGGTTGAGCGGAGACCTGAGGATCGACCAATCGTCGAAAGTTGTCTAAAGGATCCATTCTTGATAGAGTGCAATGTAAGTGAGTCAAAAATAGGATGATCTTGTAAATGATTGATGTAAATGATGTAAATGTAAATGTAAAAAACAAAGTTGTAGATGTTGGCAAAGTAAATCTTGATTTCAGGTGAAATACGAGAGGCTCGAATTGCAAATGAATCATGAGACGAGGATACAAAAGATACGAAAAGAGACTCTCGCTGAGATTGAGAGATTTGGTGGTTCAAGAAGTTTGCTGAGGATTTTAGAGTCTGATTCAAGAGTGGCTAGGCCAACTTGGAACACTACAGCTCTAGCAAGGCTGAGCGGCGACGAGTCTCCAGTTTTCGACAAAGATGATCTCTTGGCCCCACCAGCCGTTTCTTTTACACCCACAAATTCACCGTAAACTTGCTGAAAATTGTAACAGAGCTACTGTAGTTACCGCAGTTGCGTAAAACAGAAGCCTTAACTATTCCCATTGAAGAACGCACTGAATTTGACCAAAATTGGAGTCCAAAATTGGAATTCTGATCCAAAAAATTGGATCAGAATTTTTACCTAATTCAGTGGCTTTATAACCATTATTCAAAACAGGAAAAAGAATTGGTTAGGGGAGGATTTGAACCCAAGCCAAAGACTTTATAGGTTCCGTAGACTAGTTCACTATCCGCTAGACCACTGAAACCGTTCAAAACCCCGTTGAAAACACCACAAAATCTGTTGGAAAGCTTTCTTGTGCCGGCCTCATAAAGAGTTCGAAATCTAAGCGAATTTCCGATGCCAGATTCGTTGCATTTCTCTAGATGCTTAATATCCGCAGCTAATTTTTGCTGATTGAAAATCAGTTTGTCTGATTTTATAAAATCCTCGAATCGATTCTCAACTTTGAGCTGTGACCATTTTCTTATAAGCCAGCCAGCAACAAGCAAACAGTTTCTATTTATCCTGGTTCACGCGCAAAATCCTGCTGAAGAGTCATAAGTTACAGGTACAGTAGCTCTGCTAACGTTTTTCAACAACTTTCAGCAATTTTCAACAATTTTCAACGTTTTTCAACAATCTCAGGAATGTTTTTAGGTTTTTAGCTCTCTTGCCTTCATTTTTAAAGCCCCATTTCTAGAAATTAAACAAATTGCAACTAATGAGTACACTTTCTTAAAGGTTTGATTCAAAGAATTGTGATTTTTGTTGTCTTTCTGTTTTTCTCAAAACTTTTTCGCTTGTATATATCATAAAAAAAAAGCCTATCAAAAAAGCTACAAAAAAATCAAAAAACTCAAAAATTCAAAAATTTGCTTCTTAGCTTTGTTAAAAAGATTGATTTGCTTTGTTTTGTTTTACTTTTCTTTTTGATTTACTTGCATTTAACTTCACAAATCCAATTTGTTCAATTAAAATCCAAATAAAATTTGATACGGGTTGTTTATTTCCCAAAAAAGGACTTCTAATCTTTATTTCTTGCACATTCAAATGTAAAGCTTTGAAAAAGAATAGATCAAACATTTCAATCATTTCCCAACAGGAATCGTCGCTGTCGTTTGACCAGGACATCCACCAATTTGATTGTAATATTGTCCATTTGAGCAATAGCATAAATATGTGGTTCCAGTGATGCTCATGACTGAAATATGGGAATTTTAGGTGACTTTGATTGACTTGATGATTTAATCTGGCTGAACTTCAGGTAAACTTAAGAACCATAAAGAACCGGGTATTTCCTTCTCACTCTTCCTTTCTCTTCCACCTTGTATTTCCTCTTTCTTCTCCGAATGGTAGAAGATACCTAATGGCTCAGGTGATTAGAACAGTGCTCAGGTAAACGAGAGCTCAGGTGCTTTCCTGCCCGGAAAGCAAAAAGCTCGCGGTTTCAATCCCCTCTCCGGAAATCTTTCTTTGCCATTCCTTACTTTACTTTTTTACTATTAGATTGGCAACTTGAAACTTGAAAGACAGCTTTTAGCTCTTAGCCGCACCACAGACTAACCTTGACACGTTCCATAAGGATTGTATCCATAATTATTGTAGTTGGAGTTGTAATTGTTGTATCCATAGTTTCCATAGTTCCCATAGTTGTAGTAGCCTCCGTATGGTCGATATCCTCCATAGTATCCAGAATAATATGGATAACGATATCCAGAGCCGTATCCATATCCTGAAGGTTGGTTATCGGACATCTGATAAGCCCCGCCCCTTTTGCCATTGGCAATCTAACTATGAGCCTAAATATCTTGGTGTTTCGCTGTCCAATTTGAATAATTTTTATACCAATCGACAGAGAAAGACTTCGCGAATCCAATGATAGCAAGAAAAGAGAAATGGGACAGCCCAACACCAAGATATTTGAGCTCAAAGTTGGATTGCCAATAGCAAAGGGGGCGGGGCTTGTCAGATGTCCGTCGCCCCGCCCCCTTCGCCATTGGCAATCCAACTTTCAGCTCAAATATCTTGATATTAGGCTTTCCAATTTAAATAGTTTTTATACCAACCGATAGATAAAGACTTGGCTCATCTAATGTATCAAGAATATTTAAATTGGACAGCCCAACACCAAGATGTTTAAGCTCAAAGTTAGATTGCCAATGGCAAAAGGCGTGTATCAATTTTCGCACAATCTAATGGTTAGCTATTATGAAAATAACCGATAGACACTCACCATAGGGTCGATACAATCCAAGTCCAAGTAGGCCTAGGCCACCGAATCCTGAAAAATACGTCTTTTAATCGGTGAAACTTAAGGAAAACTATAATTGACTCATTGAAATACTATAAACTTTTACAAGCGACTACCTTGCTTTGTAAATAGTCAATATAACAAAGCATCGACTATAAAAGGCTTGTGAACCTTGATAATCAAAAGCAAAAGAGTTCATTAACAAACTTACAAAAGCTGACTATTTAGTAGCCGGATTTTGTCAAAATCTGGCTACTGAATAGCCGGTTTGTGAATAAGTTTAATGCATTGGCTCTGATTCTGACTAACAAGGAGTCCGAAAAGGCTTTTCCAACGATTTGATACAGTTATGTGTTTTTTCATTAGAATTTAAATTCCTTTAATGAAATTTTGAATGCTTTGATCTATAGTCAAACTGTAAAAGCAGAAAGTACTTCCGTATCTTTGTCCGTCAGCCAAAACAGGATCAATGTATTGGATTGATGAATTGAAAACTGCGGGCTATTGTCATATGTGACAGTTTGAGCACTTTCTTCAAAAGAAACCCATTTTGGTGTCAATGGAAAAGTTGTAGAGAATCAAAAATTAAGCTTATATCCAAATTTTCAGAACGATTCAAAAACTGGTTTTCAAGAAATGCCAAATTTATGAATTTTCACAAAACTTGTATTTTAAGCGAAACTATTAAGTGGATCTTTTTGGAAATTTGGCTATAAGCCTAATTTTTGATTCTCTACAACTTTTCTATTGACACCAAAATGGGTTTCTTTCGAAGAAAGTGCACAAACTGGGACATCTCCAGTCCTCCATTTTTGAGTCTCACACTTGTCTCACACACAAACCAAAATCCTACTACGAAAGAGGAATCCGCAAATTGCCTGTAAAATGGGCAGAAGTCGTCAATAATAATGGAAATTATTTGGAATGAATTGATGGTTTTATGTTGAATAAATTTTAGCCCAAAGTCCCGCAGTTTTCAATTCACCAACCCAATAGATTGTAAGCGAAAGTAAGAGAAAAGGTAGACAAATTGTTCAAGTTGTGTAAAGTTTTAAGCCTTCAATCTAGCTGAGCTATAGGATTTCCTAATAGAATAGTATTAGATATTTGTTTTAGAGCTGAACTCTCGATGAAGCAATTGATTTTTTTCAGAGTTACTCGATTTCATGACACCGCGCGCCCTCATGTTGCAAAACTGACTAGCTCTAAAATAAATAGCCTTGGTTGGGAACTTTTGGCGCATTCCCCATACAGTCTGGACCTTGCCCCTTCTAATTACTATTTATTCCGGACCATGAGCAAGCTTGCGGGAGAACATTTCGATTCGGAAGAAGCAGTCAAAAATTGGCTCGAAAAGTTTTTCGATTCAAAACCAAAATCCTACTACGAAAGAGGAATCCGCAAATTGCCTGTAAAATGGGCAGAAGTCGTCAATAATAATGGAAATTATTTGGGATGAATTGATGGTTTTATTCTGAATGAATTTTAGTTCAAAGTCCGGCATTTTACGATTCACCAACCCAATAAATTTCCCATGTTTTAGTTTGGTAAAGATAAGAGAAAAATAGTATAAATGACTTTATTAAGTTTATTAAGCTATTAATTCTAACTTAAACCTATTCAAAATTAAATCAAAACTAGAAAACATGTTAAGATTCAATGAAGTAAAATGTTAAAGATCAATTTGCATATTAACGGAGCAAAGAAACTTTCGTAACTTTGCCGTTAATATGCAACTCTAGCAGAACTGTCATCTAATCGTTTACCTCTTCCATAATATCCATTGTATCCTCCATTGTGCCCTCCTCCATAGCCACCGTAGTGATGGTAGCCACCTATAATCAATACTCGATAGTTTGCTTTTAACGTATTTAGCGATTTTGTTAGATGTATCTACCACTATATGGGAAAATTCGAACCCGAACCTAATTCCACCTTCATTTTCTCGGTCATTTCTTGATCGATTGCTCTGAAATTTTGTCTACAAATTGAAAATGTCGATTTCTATCTGTAGTCACAATTTCAGAGTAATCGGCCAAAAGAGGGCTGAGAAAACGAAGGTGGAATTAGGAGGGTTCGAATTTTCCCATGTCTACCACCAAGAACCGAATTTCTAAGGGCTCTAACTCGCCATGATGGTGATGATGATGGAAATGATGACCTAAATAATGGAAATTTTAAAGCTAATCTATTCAATTGATATTTTCTATTTAGAGATTATAAGCTTATATTATAAGCACTCACCACCCCAATGATGATGTCCTCCCCAGTGGTGATTTCCTCCCCAGTGATGGCTGTGATGATGGCTGTGATGATGGCTTCCTCCATGACCACCATGATGGCGAGCAGAGATTATTGTTAACTCTGAAGATCTAATAGAAAACGTACAAATCTCAATCTTAGTCAATTTAATCTTAGTAACCTTTTAATTAGTTAAACATACATCTAGACAGGATACAAAGAATAAATGATAAAGGATTTTGATTTGAATTGAGCTTAAAGTTACTCTTAAGCATTAGCACGTGCTCTAGCTTTAAAGCTTTAAAGGAGCGTTTGCGGAGCTTGAAAGGAGCTTTAAAGGAGCGTTTGAGGAGCTTCAAAGGAGCTTTAAAGGAGCTTTAAAGGAGCTTTAAAGGAGCTTTGGAGGAACTAAATAGGAACTATAAAGGAGCTTTAAAGGAGCTTTAAAGGAGCTTTAAAGGGGCTTTGGAGGAACTAAAGGGGGAACTATAAAGGAGCTTTAAAGGACCCTTAAAGAGCTTTAAAGGAGCGTTTGAGGAGGATTTGAATTGAGCTTAAAGTTACTCTTAAGCATTAGTACGTGCTCTAGCATTAGCACGTGCTCTAGTTTATTCTAGTTCTAAAATTCAAGAACTTTGATAATATCAAGGAAAAACCGGCTTGATTCTTGTCTTGATCTTTCTTTACTTGTGATAAACTTAACTGGTGAGTTTTTGTTTAACTTTTGACTTATGACTTTGATTTTAAACTTGGATGAAACTCGAGTATTCATTGATTACTCGAGTACTGATTTTATATGATTTCAACTTCATTATGAACTAAAATTTAGTAAAATTGAAGCACTCACCAAAGCATATCAATATCAAGCTGAATAAAAGAAACTTATGTAGCATTTTTTTCGAGAAATGATTGAAATCACTGATCGAGCAAAGACTTATCAAGATCTCAACAGCAGGAAATGCGTTTTGGCAATGTGGGAGAAAGAGAAAAGTTTAGCGAATGGACTGCAGATCGGACTGAAGGATCGAACTAGGAGAGGTTGCTAGAATGATTTCATTTGAGGAAAAGAGGGAAGGTCTTGAAATGAAATGGGTAATGGAAAAAGAAAAAAAGGAAGATTGAAAGATCTCCGGAGGACAGGAGAACAGGAGAACAGGATCTTTTGACAAGAATGGGTTTGTGGGTAGAGAAAAAGTGAATCCAGAGAGTGAAACAAGTCCTTCTCGTAAGTCAAGTTAAAAGCTTTCTTTAAAACTTTAAAAACCTCAGAAAGTTACGTTCTGAGGCTTAAAAGATAAACTTGAAATCATCTTGATTTCTTTCTAAACCCCTGATTCTAAACCCATAGCCTAATTCTAAACCCGAAGCCTGATTCTAAACTCATAGCCATACCAAAGATCCTGTTCCAGAGATCTTCAATTGTTAAGATACTTGGTTAAGGTACTTTACTTGGTCAAAAGGAACCAAATCTAGAGAGAAAAGGAACCAAATTTAAGAGAGATAAGGATAAGGAAACAATCTCAATCTCTTTTGTGTTACTCTTGACACTTTTACTTACTTTATTCATTAGGCTTTAGTACTAGATTCTTTATTTCTCACAGATCTGATACAATTCGATAAATGTCGATCTATTATCAATCGTTGATCTAGTTTTGCAACTTAATCAATTTTGCAATTGGGTCATAAAGCCTCCTATCCAATCATTATCAACTAATCATCCAATATCCATATTCAAAGTTCCATTTTCAATCAAAATCCTTACCATTACTCTAAACAACTTACTAAACTACCATACAATAATCCTAGATCTTACTAAACTACAATACAAATCCTAGATCTTACTAAACTACATGATAGCCTCGTATCTTTATTTCTTAGGTACACTTCGCTCAATTTCCAAATATCAAAACAACAATTTCTCTTTCTCAAACAGGAAGTTGAGAGCTCGTAAATTAAAGAAAGAAAAAAGATCACATATCCGCTAAACTTTGCCTGTCTCGGTCTCGCTTTCACTTTTTATAACCTTCAATAGACTCAAAATAGACTCTTCTATTGGCTGAACAGGCTGTTTTTGTAGTTAGGAGTTTAGAATTGTTGATTAGGAAGTTTTGAAATGTATTCAGTGAATGATCTTTTGTTTATTATCAAATTTTTATCGCCAAACCCAACAAATCGCCCCTCGTCCAGAGGGGACAAAATTTCGATGGGTCATCAGATATTGGTTCATTTCGATTCGAGTGACGAAATGGATGAAGTCTGGGTCAAGATTTATCCGTCTTGCGGCCACAATTGGGACATTAGCTCCTGAAATTGTTACACTCGGGATCTTATGGTCAAGTTTAGCTGCAGAGTTGGCAAAACCAAGTCCAACTAGAGGTCAGGAACCTCGACTAGACTAGAATTAGAGGTCAGGAACCTCGACTAGACTAGGTAAAGGCCAAACCAGAATCTTGGCCTTGCCTTTAGAACACTAAACGAGCTTTAGAACAATAAACCGGCTTTAGAACACCTCCCTAGCTGTTCAAAAACAAAACCAACCACAGGCGCCTCTGACTTTTGAACACATTCCCGCTGGAGCGTTGTCTCGCTGAAAAAGCAAAGTTGGGCGATTAAACCGAGTGTGAAAATGAATTAAAGTCGTAACACATTCACGAAAAGAGCATTTTTGTCTTTTCAGACGACAGCTATCTATGTTAGATTTGAAAAATTGTAACCAGGGGCATTCTGGAATAGAGAATCTGTATCCGTTGTTAGTTTTTGAGTAACTTTAATTTCCAAGTCATCACAAAACTCTAAAAACTTGGGTAATTAAACCAAATTGGAGAAAAAAAGGAAAACAGAGCAAAACCAGGTTTGGGTTCTGTCTTAAATCTCTAGAGACCGTTTGCGAGCAGCCGGATTCGAAAATCTCCACATTTTTGTAATCGCAGCTTTCTGGCATATGGCCTGGGATTTGGGGTCACATTTGGGTAATTAAACCGGATGAAATATAGAGCAGCTTTCTTTAAAAATGTCCTTCTTTAACCCTTACCCATCCCATCATTTTCCCACGTCGATGTTGGAATGGATTCGAGGACAAGTAGCTGAGCTCCACCCATCTTCATACTATGCAATCGAACCAAGAACGGGCAAAGCTGATCAATTACTTCTTGGTTTCTAGGCGATCAGATAAAAATGATAAGTTGGCCTTGATACCTGTTATACGTTGGCACTGGAATGATGAAATGCGTGGGTGCTCCCGTTCCACCGATGTTTCTCATCATGACAACTGGGTCAGAATGTACAAAATGATGTCTTGTGATCGGATTAAAGAATCTTCTCAACTAAAAAACTTGATGAGACATAGAGTAAGTCTTAGGAATCAGAAAAACCTTACCGGGGACAAATATCGAGACAGAGGACCGGCCGGACCAGCACCGTCGTCCCTAAAACAGTACTTTTCATAGAAAACTGAACAACTCAATAACTTCAATAACTCACCCATCATAATCCCCCATATTACCGTAGTCAGGCGGTGGTCGGTTCTAAATTTCATAATTTTAAAGAAACAGTAAAAGTCTAAAGGTACTTGATTATCAAAAGGACTTCCTCCACCAAAATCTGCCTGCATCGGCGCTCCTTGTTGTGGGCGAAAGTTTGCTGAGGAACTGAAATAAAATAAGAGCTTTAATTTTATAACTGAGTTTACCAGGTGGTTCCGGTTGAAAATTTGATTGTGGAGGACCGTTAGTGAAGTCGCTTCTGCCTGGCTCAAATTGCGGCCCTCCTTGGCTGGGTGGGGGAGGGGGTTGGTCTGAAATGTCTTGTTGTTAGTGAAACCTTCCCTTGAATCCTGGCCAGCAGCAAAGCTAACTAAACTAGCCCAGATTTGATATCTGAGTTTACCCAGTGGTTCCGGCTGAAAATTTGATTGTGGAGGACCGTTAGCGAAGTCGCTTCGGCCTGGCCCAAATTGCGGCTCTCCTTGGCTGGGTGGGGGAGGGGGTTCTGAAATGTCTTGTTGTTAGTGGAACCTGGCCTTGAATCCTGGCTAGCAGCAAAGTTAAGCCCAGGACAGATTTGAACTTAACTTGCTCTTGACCGGAAAAATGTTTGCTACATTGTCTCTGGCTCCTTGATCTGCTGGGCTTACAGGGCTTATAGTTCTGGGCCAGAAACAAAGCGCCGATCTAGGTTTCCTTGATTTTCCTGGCTTTGGGTTTTGACTAGGTTCTGAACTGAAAGGAGAAACCCCAAGAAACGATTAAAACAAGAAGAAGAAGAAGAAGAAGAAGAAGAAGAGAAGAAGGGAGAAGAGAGAGGAAGGAGAGGAAGAGAAGGAAGGAAGAAGAAGAAGGAAGGAAGAAGGAAGAGAGAAGAGGAAGAGAGGAGGAAGGAGGAAGGAAGAAGGAAGGAAGAGGAAGGAAGAAGGAGGAAGGAAGGAAGAAGAAGGAAGAGGAAGGAGAGGGAAGAGGAAGGAGAGAGGAAGAGAAGAAGGAAGAAGAAGGAGAGGAGGGGGAAGGAGGGGAAGGGAGGAAGAGAGAAGGGAGGGAGGAGGAAGGAGAGGAAGGAGGGAAGGAAGAAGAGGAAGGGGGAGGAAGGAGGAGGAGAGGAGAGAAGGAAGAGGAAGGAGAAGAGAGGAAGGAGGAAGGAGAGGAAGGAGGGAAGGAGGGGAGGAAGAGGAAGGAGAAGGAAGAAGAAGAAGGAAGGGGAAGAAGAGGGAAGGAGAGGAAGAGGAAGGGGGAAGAGGAGAAGGAGGAGAAGAAGAGGAGGAAGAGAGGAAGGAAGAGAGGAAGGGAGGAAGAGAGGAGGGAGGAGAGGAGGGGAGAAGGGAGAGAAGAAGGAGGAGGAGGAAGAGGAAGGAAGAGGAAGAAGAGGGAAGAAGAAGGAGGAAGGAAGAGGAAGAAGGGAGGAGAGGAGAAGAGAAGAGGAAGGAGGAAGAGGAGAGAGGAAGGAAGAGAAGAGAGAGAGGGAAGGAAGGAAGGGGAAGGAAGGGGGAGGAGGAAGAAGGAAGAAGAAGAAGAAGGAAGAAGAAGGAGAAGGAGAAGAGGAGGAAGGGAGGAAGAGGAGGAAGGAAGGAAGAGGGAAGAAGGAAGAGGAAGGGGAGGAGGAGGAGGAAGAGGAAGAAGAAGAGAAGAAGAAGAGGAGAAGAAGAAGAGGAAGAAGGGAGAAGAGGAAGGAAGGAAGAGAGAGAAGAAGAAGAAGAAGAAGGAAGAAGGAGAAGAAGAAGGAAGGGGGAAGAAGAAGAAGAAGAGGAAGAAGAAGAAGGAAGAAGGAAGGAGAAGGAGAAGAAGGAAGGAAGAGAGGTGCTGAAGAAGAATAGTTAGTAGCTTATAGCTGAGAGAAGCTGTGCCACCGAACAACCACAAATAACACCACCACAATGCGGAATCACCCATTCCCACGCCCGGCATTCCAAACCGCCAACACAGTCGGAATCAAGAAAACGTCAATAAAAGCAGCATTTTTAAAGTTTTCGGTCACAAGATTATAAGTTTTGAGGAACCTTAGGGATTCTTCTGACAAAAATATGGATTTTTCCCGATGCGACAAGCTCGATTTGGCAAAAAATCGTTCAAATTCTCTCTTCCCCATTACTGGTTTATCAATCATCCAGTTTTTCTCAAAAATGAACATTTCAAGTGGATAAAATTTCTTTCTCTTTGTTTATAGAAAATCGAAAAATGAAAACGTTTAAGGATCTTGTGGGAAAGAGAGTAAGATTGATAATTGTTTCGTAAGCGATGATTTTTTCTGGAATTGTAAATGTGTAGATGTTTTATTTTTTGAATTGTTTTAAGAAAGAATAATCATTTTTACTTGAAAAATCACAAATAACGAAATACCAATTGATTGCTTTTTGTTTCACTCCAAACATTTTCAAAAAGTTGATGACCATTTTTGCTCAGAGAAATTCAGTGTGAAAACCCTCGCAGAGAATCACGAAACCAAGACTTCTCAAAGAGCTGAAATGGGCAGTAAGATTAGATTCAGGAAAAAGAAAAAAAGAAAAGAAAAGAAAAGAAAAAGAAAAGCAAAAAAAGAAAAAGAAAAGAAAAAGAAAAGAAAAGAAAGAAAAGAAAAAGAAAAGAAAGAAAAGAAAGAAGAAAAGAAACAAATGTGCTTCTAAAGATGGTTTCAGCACTCTGCTTAACCTTAAAAACTCTATGCTTGAAGGCAAGAAAACTGGATTGAGGTCAGAAAACTGGATAAGAAACCGGATAAGAAACTGGATAAGTGATACGAAGATCTGCTTCCCTTTTCAAACCATATTTATTGTGGGTTGTCCAGTTGGTGTCTCAGCTTCCACTTTGGAGCAAAGTTTTCACTTGCGACTTTCTTCCTCTGGCTCTCTCACTGTATTAGGTTGTCCAGTTATGAATGCAGCTCGCTGTTTGAACAACTTGTTCAGCATCTCTAGAGCTTTACAATTTTATCAAACCCACTCTTCTATAGTGCTGTCTCAGATTTCTTATTGGCATAAGTCATCATTTTTCTTTTTACTTTATTGCAACTCTTTCTTTTCTTTTCATATTTTTTATTACAACTTTTCGTGCTTTTGATGTCCACTCTTTGACCTAATCGTCTGCTTTAGATTTAACTTCTGTGTTTAGATTTAATTTCTGTGAACGATTACACGAAGTTTCGTGCTCCTCTGCCAGTCTTTTGGTATGACTTCAACAAATTGGGCAAAAATATCGCTGAACCTCATCGAGGCCTTTGAAAGTATTTTGGAAGATGCTATTTCGGAAAGCCAGTGTCGGCGATGGTTTCGAGAAGGAGAGAACGATTTTTGGGAGATCAGGACCACCGGCCTCCCTACGATCGATAATGCAGTAACTTAAGCAGGTGATCGAAATTAATCCTCCACAAACTCACAAAACTACACGTGAACTTGCAGAAATATTTGAATAAGCCCCCAAAACGTGCATTTAGAACTGGTCAACCTAATAGAATCTTATAGCCTACTTGTGAACTCTTCCAAATTCAACAATCAAACTTGAGGCTCATCCAGTGTTCACTTTTGCCAACTCCTGCCAGCCTTTTCTCACCTTTTGCGATCTCAAGAGCACCAGCATTTGAAGCAGTCGGTCTCATATCCAACTTCTTTTTGCTTTCTCCAAACCATGGTCTATCAACAGTTTAGCTAGACCTTAAAATCAAACAAAATACTTTAAGATCAATACAACAACCCGGGAGCTACCAATGGCAATAGTGCAAAAGCAAATAAAAATAGCCTAAAGCCTAAAAACTCACAAATTCTAACAAAACAACAAATTCGCTCAACCCTTTCTACTGTAATCGTTCCTCTCAGATATGAACTCGAGATCCACAAGATTTTGTCAATTTTTTGGTATTCGGTTATTCCAAATGTCATACTGGCAACCTTAAATATAAAAAGCTGAATTTCTTTCTATTTTTTTACTTGCAAAATGTCAAGCCACCTTTTGATCAAGTAACCCGAGAAATGGAATGACGGGTCTCTTCATCGGTTTCTTCTTCATTGAAACTCATCTCTTTGTAATAGTATCGGGACGCTATTTCCCTCTTGATCTTCCAAAAGAGCCTCTAAAATTTTTGTAAGATCTTATCTTTTATCAAGAAAATGATAAACTATTGAAATCATTAACAGAAAAAAGTACTTTTACAAAAGACCGATAAGTTCATCATTTTCATTGTAGAGCTACAAAAAGAGGACACCACTTTCGTTACTCCTTTGCAGCAAACCTGGAAAAAGCTTTGGATCAACTGCTTCTGGGACGATTCTA
>CAUEEP010000076.1:0-10412 GCA_958450365.1 Mesorhabditis belari
CGAACAAGATCAAGAACGAGATCAAGAACAAAGAACAAGATCAAGAACAAGAACAAGAACAAAGAACAAGAACAAGAACAAGAATAAGATCAAGAACAAGAACAAGAACAAGAACAAGAACAAGAACAAGAACAAGAACAAGAACAAGAACAAGAACAAGAACAAGAACAAGAACAAGAACAAGAACAAGAACAAGAACAAGAACAAGAACAAGAACAAGAACAAGAACAAGAATCAGAACAGAAGAAGAAGAAGGAACAAGGGAACAGGGACAAGAACAAGAACAAAGAACAAGAATAAGATCAAGAAAAGAAAGAAGAAAAAGAACAGAACAAGAACAAGAACAAGAACAAAGAAAGAAGAACACGAACAAGATCAAGAACAAGATCGAAGGGACACGCAGATCAGACGAGATCAAGACAAGAACAAGATCAAGAACAGAGAACAAGATCAAGAACAGGAACAAGAACAAGGATAAAGATCAAGAAGAAGAAGAAGAAGAAGAACAAGATCAAGATCAAGAACAAGAACAAGAACAAGTACAAGAACAAGAACAAGATCAAGAAGAAGAACACGGAACAAGATCAAGAACGAGATCAAGAACGAGAACAAGATTGGGAACAAGATCAAGAAGAAGCTCATTTCAGTGATTAAGGTCAAAAACCCTCAAATCTGCACTGTTCTCCCAGCTTTACTGCTGTTTTAGGAAACACAATAGTTTATAAGCTGAATTTGTAGAAACATTCAACAAATCAATCAAAAATAACAAAAATAACAGTAATAAACAATTTTTCATAATCTTTTAAACCAAAAGGCAAATCAAACTCGTTAAATACCAAAAGACAAAAAAGCGCCTCAAAATCCGTTCCAAAACTAAAATCAATGTTTTGAGTTAAGAAAGTACGTCAAAATCAAAAATAAGTTTTTGCATAAACTTTTAGGCTAATAATGTAAAATGGCTTAATTGAAGCTTTCTTTAGGCTAATAAGGAAAAGATTCAACTCTGGCTTAATTATAAGTTCTGGTCGACGAGCCTAAAGCTTTTGCTTGATTTAAGCTTTTTTGCTTTTGTTTGCTTTTATTTTGCTTATTACTTTGATGTTTGCTTTGATCCTTAATGCTTTGATGTTTGAGTTTACAAAAAATGCACATAAGGTCAAGATTTTAAAGATAAAGATCTATAGAATTAAAGTTTTTGACAAGATTCATAAAGAAGTTCAAATGGTGTCACCGCTTGGAATGATTTGTCAACAACTGTTGATGGATTGATGAGTGAAGACAGAAAAGAAGGAGGAAAGGTATGGCTGTCTATACAGAGATTTCCCTCAGATCCCCGGGTCACTCCTACCTTTTTCTTTTCCTTTTTTGTCTTTTCTTTTTTTCCTTTTTCTTTTTTTGAAAGTCCTTGTCATAAAATTAGTGCCGCCGCGTAAAAAGACTGTAAACGGTAGGGTGAAGGAGGTGAAAGGAAGAGAAAGAAAAGGGAGTGAGGGGAAGAGGAGAGAAGGGAGAGAGAAGGGAAGAGAAGGGAAGAGAAGGGAAGAGAAGGGGGAAGAGAGGGGAAGGGGAAGAGAAGGGAAGAAGAGAAGGGAAGAAGGAAAGGGAAGGGTGCGAGTGATCCTGATCGCCTGATCGACAAAGAGCAAAGGATTAAGGTAAGGAAAGGGTGAAGATTGAGAAGATCTCCTTGAATATATCTAATGAAATATCCCATGAAATATCCCAAAAAAAGATGAAAGGGGAATAAGGCCTCGGATTTAGCGATGATGATCAACACTTATTGTTGCAACGCAACGCAACGCAAAAGGTTGCTACAGAAAGAGATACTGTGCATTTCACATCAAGTCCCCTACCCCAAAAAGCTCTTTTCGAACTGCTCTGGGTAATTTTGCAAAAACCGATTACTATTTATAAAATATATTACCGTAAATACTGTAATGAGTACCTCCCACCCCTCTCTTACAGCTGCTGGAACTGGCTGAAGCTCTACTGAAGCTGAAGCTCTACTGGCTGAAGCTCTACTGAAGCTGAAGCTCTACTGAAGCTGAAGCTCTACTGGGCGCTGAGAGCTCTACTGAAGCTAGGCTCTACTGGAAGCTGACTCTCTACTGAAGCTGAAGCTCATTTGCATTAATACTAGTTTAAATTTTAGTTATTATTAAACTAGAGTTTAGCTAGAGACAAAAATAAGCTTAATTATGTAAATTTGCTCATTATTCGTTTCCGATTCAAGGTGAAACCTTGCAATTCGAAGAGTCGAGTCACATTTCGATTCGATTTCGATTACCGTAAATACTGTAATAGTACCTCACCCCTCTCTTACAGTCGCGTAGTCCCCAAAGTTTTTAGTATTTCATTTTTTTTTGCAAAGCACCCGTACTTTCGAAAATGCGTCTGTTGGTATCAAAAAATGACCCTGAATTTCAGCTATTTTTGATACCTAAACGATACATTTTAGCATAAACCAGTGTCGAAAAACGCGTCCAAAGTTAGACCACGCACGCTCGGCACCGTCATTGTGGGGGTGGGGTACTATTCCAGTATTTACAATAACATATACGGATATAAACAAACGTTGCTAAACTTATGGTTGTGAGAGAAAACAAAATGTGCAAAAGGATTGAGAAGGCTTTTAAAAGACGATGTTTACGGTATTTTTTCCACGCATTAGCTTTCCCACCTTTTACGATAATTATTCTAAACAGGGTGTCCCAAAATTATGAAATTTGAAATTTGATTTGATCTTTTGTTAATTTTCAAGAAATTTTTATAGATACCTTAAAATCCATTTAAAAATTATTCTTTAAAGTAACCTCTTTAAAGAATAAATGTTAAATAGATTTTTAAGGTAATCTATTAAACAGTATCTACGGTTTAGTCGTCACACTTATCCCTTAACACGTTGACGACAGTATCACCTGATGCTGTCTGACACATATTCGTTCGCCTGGGACATTGTCACCTGATGTCAGGTATTGGTACCAAAAATTGATTTTTTCTGCATATTTATTTTCGCTGATGATGGATATTAAATAAGCAAGTAGGGTAGTGTATCTATATTCGACTTGGTTCGGGAGAATGTCCGGTTTAACCGTTGATTATTAATGATTTTCAGAACTACAACTAACAGTGGTCAGCCCAGGGTCTGTGCCCAGCTTTTGCTACGAGCGCTATAGCTTATTTGGAAGCGTCCTCTTCGAGGAGGATTCAGAATCCGAATTCCGTTTTTGCCACTGACTTCTAGTACGCGAGTTATAGGCTTTTCATAAGTTGTTACAAAAATAATGGTCAGCGTCTTTTTCTCGAGACCCCTAGGGATCAGATTCAAGCATGTCAGACGTCTCTAACTTGCCAAGCTGTTACTACTTTGAGAGAAAAATGCTTAGAATTTCGCACGCGTCATATAAAGTGAGCCTAGGACTGGAACGGATGGCACTTCGACCGATTGAGGGAGTCTGACGCGAAACCAGAATTCCGGCCCAATTCTAATACGGACCCGTACCTGTAGGTTTACGCAAGCCTGCTTAGTTTTTGTGGTTTATATAAAATAAATAAACAGCTATAAAAAAGTTGAATACTGATAGGACATCCCGTGGTGATTTATAGTCACCGCCCTTGCGATCTGGAATTATTTAGGGAGCCAGCGGCGATAGTGATCATTTTCGTCCTACTTAGGAACATTACCAATAGATAAAACTTTTCTAGATTATTGTTATTTCATAATTATCAAGATAATCATTCTACTTTCACAAAAATTTTAAGTTTGAAAAAAGAACTCTGTAGGGGCATTGTCACCTGATGTCAGGTGATGGCATTTATTTTGTCCTGCAAAAAAAACAACGTTGTCCCATGCGATTGTTGTTTACTTGCAAAAACGCCATTATCGTCAACGTGTTAAGGAATACGAGAGTCATTTGAAGTTGGGTACTCTTGAAATCAGAGCTCTAAAGTTTAAACCTATTTTAGGTCATTAATTTAATTGAGTCAGCAAGTTCAGAAGCATTTAACGATGCTCGCTATTTTGCAACCTTTACCGTATCTGAAAATCGCCCAAGGTCGATGAAGAGAAGTAAAAAGCTAGATCAGGGAACACAAAACCTGATTTTTTTCATTGAAACTGTTTTTTTGATCATTTTTACTGGATCTGTAGAGTTATTTAAATGTGTTTTTTAATGAAAAACTCGTGAAAAATAAATTCTAAAGCAGAAAGCTTAAAAAAGGTTGATTGAAGTTGAGAAAGAGTGATTTGTTATAGTGATTTTCATAAGGAAATTTGGCCCAAAGGATTTTTGACGCAAAGAACGCGACGCTTTTTGCTAATTACCTAACATTTTGAATAACAAAAACTTTTTGTATTGTTTGTTTTGTACCTTTTGTTTTGTATTGTATTGTATTTGTAGCTCTACTACTTGAGCATTTGCCCCGTTAACTGAAGATCTTTAACGTTTTTTTGCTCTATTTAGTGTTGTTGCTCTGAGTGTTGTTGCCAGAATTTTTGTGTTTTTCTTTTCCATTCATTAAAAAGAACACACTGAACGTCTTTATTTTCCATTCTTGCAGGTTGGATCAAATATTTATTGTTTTCAAGTTGATTGATTAGCACATCAAATTGCCGTCAGTCAATAGAAAAGTTTGTCGATTATTGATCACATCAAAGGTATTGATTATTGATCAGAAACTATTGTCGATTATTGATCAGATCTCAAAGATTAATTAAGGAGAAAGCATCAAAGATTAGAGAGGAAAACAGTTCTCATAAAAAAACAATCTCTATTCGAGCTAAATCCCAAGCTGTAGCTTTTCCAATTAGTGTCATTTTCTTGTCATTCTATTATCATTCTGGCTAGCATTTTATTATCATTCTATTATCATTCTATTATTATTCTATTAGGGTGTTGTTTAAAGAAACTACTCAGTTTTAAGACGGTAAAATTAAAAAAAAAAAGATGGCTTTCGATGGTGACATGATCACAATGGAATATTTTCGTAGGATCTCGAGTAGATTAGCTGGATCGGCCCCAGATAACGTTGACCTCAGCTTGGCCTCAGCTTGAGCATCGTTCACGACTTCTTGGCGATACTTGTAATCTTCCAAAGCCTCGTCTCCCCTCTCGGAATCGTTGGAAACCAAGTCTGACACTGCCTGAGAGACGAACTGCCGTCTCCCAAAGCAGCACTGAGAAAACGATGCGATTCGGCAGCAGACTTGGTTCCTTTTCTCTACAAATTTGGCATTCCTTTTCTCTACAAATTTGGTCCTTTTCTCTTTTTGGTTCCTTTGCGAGATAACGATGCGATTCGGCAGCTTAGAATTTCCAATTTTGAAGTTAAACAGTAATGCTGCTCGTAGCACAAAATTTTGCTCGACCATGATCTAAATAAAAAATATAAGCATTTTAAAATAAAATAAACAACAACTAAAGAAATTCAAATGTCGAAATAAATAGCAAACAAATCTGCGAAAAAAACATTAAAAAATAATGCCATTAGCATCGCTCGTTTCTGTAAATGAGAGCTGATACCCATCAGCAGTTTCTTTTGCACTATCCTAATATTATCATTCTATTGTCGTTCTATTGTCATTCTATTATCATTCTATTGTCAATTCATGTCAAATTATTGTCATTTTCAAGCCAAATCCATTTTGGCAGATTACTATTGAACCACTTCTTTAGCTTTGAGGGTTTTAATTCCTAAAATGGAAAAAGCTATTGAGGGCTAGTGAATCAGGATTCAAATCCTTTTTCTAATACACATTTGATGCTGATTTCTTGAAAATTAGAGTGCAACGAACTACGGTAATCGAGCAAATCTGGCAGTCAAGTTTCACAGCCACTTGAGGTCTTTCAGAAAAACTTCACCCAAAATCGCCGCACAAATTTTACGATCAAAACAAATCGACTGTGATTTCGAAGCTTTGAGTCATTAGTTTAATCAGATAGAAACTAAATTTTACAGAATTTAGATTGATTTACACTAATTCTAGTCTTATAAACTGTGAATTCGAGGTTTCTTTCATGTTGCACTCAAAGTAGTCGCTTTCTACTGGATATTGCACCAAAAATGATCAGTCCTTCCGTTATTTTTACTAACTTTTAAATCCACAGTACGAGTCCACAGTACAGTCCAAGTACAAGCTAAGAGTACAAGTGCTTTTTGAAGTACAAGCTTTTCCAGGTCCCTCTAAATCTCCATCAGCTGGAAATTCCGTATAGCGGACGTTCTCACAGCGATTGGACGCCGGATGAAAACGGGAAAGCAAAAGGAGAAGAGAGGGAAATTTTGAGGTTCTCTTTCATATACTGGACCCTTAGGGGGTGAAGAGATGAAAGAGATGAGGACTTATTAGCCCCCTAGTGGGCCTCTCCCCCCTCTTCTCTTCCCTCCTCTTCCTCTTCCCTTCTCTTTTCTTTCCTTTCCTCCAAAATTCCGATAGACGTGAATGTCCACTCGGATGGTCAACGAATAAAGAATAAAAGGGAAAAGAATGAGGGATTGGGCGGGAAATTGGAAACGGAAGACAAACGATTAGATGGGAAACTTCATTTTACGAGTAATCATAATCTTTGAGCAGCAGATAATGCAAGAGTTTGTCAACTCTTGACCCTAAATGAACAACCGATTCGACATTTTCAGAAAGCACATAGGAATTGAAGCATAACGAGGTTATTACATAGAATTATCTCGTCATAATCATGTTTATAATATCATCATCGTTTATAATATTGTTTTTAATATCATCATCGTTTAAAACGTTTGTTTTAATCAACCAAGTTTCAGGCCCCTCTCTAAAGCATAAAATTTATAATCAAAGCTTTTCTAAACTAAAGCAATTTTTGGTACTTTCTCGTTAGACCCCCACACGAATCATTAGAATTAGAATGTCAAAAGTTCCCTTCATCCAGATGATGTTTTTCTAAAGGACACTTTCATCTTTCTATTCTCATTTTCTATC
Organism: Mesorhabditis belari; assembly: GCA_958450365.1. Taxonomy (NCBI): domain Eukaryota; kingdom Metazoa; phylum Nematoda; class Chromadorea; order Rhabditida; family Rhabditidae; genus Mesorhabditis; species Mesorhabditis belari. The sequence continues at coordinate 6,956 of CAUEEP010000076.1, forward strand.
ACCAGCGGCTTTATTCTTTCTTTACCCACAACAGAGGACGTTACCTAAACATTTTCCAGAACAAACGACTGCTGGCTTTACGTTGTGGTACGCCAGCGGTCACACAGCTGATTTTCGATACCAAGAAGAATCCTCCTCGATGGAGATGCGAAAAAGTGACATGTCGGACCGAGGTTGGTATCAGTTGCGTACGTGGCTTGCGGATAGCCGTCTTTCATTTCTTTCACTGGCCCGTTTCATTTACGCCTGGAGAGAAGAAGTAGGCTTCTGGAGTTTTGTCAAAAGAGCTTGACATTGCTTGGGACGTTGCAATTGATTTTAATCACTACAGGGGAATTAGCTTGTTAACAATTTAATGGAAGTAACAAGCTTCGACAAGTTATTCCGACAGAATCTTGTTGCGAAACAATCCCTCTGAACAAAGCCGCCTTAGCTAGCTTTATTCCTTGCGCTGGCTCAGAGAAAAGTACCCCAGCTAGCCACCATCGATCGTCAGACTCCAAAAGTATAGAACTGAAGAAGCTGGTCAAAATCCCGCAAAAATTAGCTCTCCAAAATATTTCAGGGTTTCAGGTTCCTGGGTTTTGTTCCTTTCTGTTCTTAAACAGAAACACCTTGCCATAGCTATGATGCTTGTAATTTTCAGAAGCGATATTTGAACTCCTTAAGCTTGGGGTACAAGAAGAGTTCATACTTGTCAAGAAATGTTGTTACTTCATAAATGATCCGAAGATGATTTGAAGAGCTTATCCAGGACGCCTAAAAAGTATGAACACAAACGATTTGTCTTTAAGTGTTTCCTCTAGTATAAGCTTTATATATGGCAATTTTGGAAAGAATTTAACAACCTTTTGCAACCAACTTTTTTCCGGGTATTTCCTTCTCTTTCTTCCTTTCTCTTCCCTCTATCTTTCCTCTTTTCCCTAACAAAAAAATCGGATAGCTCAGTGGTTCGGCATCTGCCTGGAAAGGAGTAAGGGAAGTAAGGGAAATGATAGAAGAAACCGGAAAACAAGGAAACAAAGCCCGGGTTCAATCCCTCTCCGGAAATCTCTTTTTGTCATTCCTTACTTTACTTTATTATCTGTTCATTGATTTATCGGTTTTCTCAAAACTTTTTCATGTCGACTTGTTGTTCAGCATAGAATTGGTGTGAAAAGCCATGAAGGGTTTACACAGCACTTCCTCCACCCTCAAATCTCTTTCCCTTTCTCGTCTCTGACCCCTCCTCCCTTTCTCGGCACTGACCCTCTTTCCCTTTCTCGGCTCTGACCTCTTTCCCTTTCTCGGCACTGACCCTCTTTCCCTTTCTCGGCACTGACCACTGATTGTCCGATTGGATTTGCATCTCTTCGTCCGCCTTTCTTCTATTTGGGAATTTCAAAGTCTTTTCGCGGTTTTCTTTTCTCAGGCAGTCAGATATAATTTCTCTTTTCACCCCCAAATTCACCCAAATTTGATGGAAAGAAGGAGTTGAAAAGGCTTCAAGAAGACATAAATGGAAAGGAAAGGAAAGGAAAGGAAGAGGGGAAAAGAAAGGAAAGGAAGTTCTAAGAGAAAAGAAGATAAAAAGCGTTCTCCCTGAAATAGCAATTTTGAAATCAAATTTTGTAATCAAATTTTGAAATTTTGAAATGTTAACTAGATTTTTAACAATGTCACATTGTTTAAAGTTTGATTTTATGATGATTAAAAGCTATAGTTTGGCTTGTTTTTCGTCAGCTTTTGCACAAAACGTAGTGTACTTTTGTGCAACCAAAAAACCTCTAACGAAAAGAATGAAAGTGCTGGCTATAGTACGATACAAAAACTCTTTACAAAACGCTTTTATCAAAAAAATCCATTGCTTTATTGATTTCATTCACAAGCTTTAGATGATTTTGAACGAAAACCAAGCCAGAACTATATTTTTAAATCATAAATCAAACTTTAAACAATCTGACATTTTTAAAAATCTAGTACAGCGTACTTGAAGTACTTTAAAAATTCAAAATTCGATTGAAAATCCTCAAATCTTTACAAATCTTTTCAAATCCCTCAAATCTTTTCAAATCTTTTTCAAATCTTTTCAAATCTTTACAAAGCCAATCCCCCCCGGAGAAATCCCATAAAATTTCACTTTTCTGACCACCTGGGGCTTTTGAGTTTAAAAAGTGTTCAAAATCTCGCGGAAAAAGGAAGAGAGTGAAAAGTGCAAGAAACTCTTGGGATCTTTTTGTTCTTTTCACTTTTCTGGCGAAACATTCAGCTAGCACGGCCTAGTCGTGGATGGGACGGAATGGGAAAGGGGAAAGGAACAAGGAGACAAGGAGAAGACAAGAAAAGGAGAAAGGAAAGGAAGAAGAGAAAGAAAGAAAGAGACAAGAAAGAGACAAGAAGGGAATGAGGCTGACTAGCTGACGCCAGGGAGCAGAAGGTCCGTTTTTCGATACTAATACGTCTGCATCCATCACGAGGAAATGTTTTTCGGTGATTATCGAAAGTGTTGCCGGAAATCAAGAATGGAAAATTAAGAAAGGATTTCTTTTATTACTTACTTACATGAAGATTTATATTTTTAAAGTATTATAAATATTGATAGATTTACATCTATTGGAAGATGGAAGATGATGGAAGTGCAAAGGGTATTTATGATAATTATTAAAAGAAATGGTGTTACCAAAATGAAATAGCAATCTTGTTAGATTTAAAACTATTACTAAGGTTTTTATATAGAAGGTCTTTTCCGTTTTTAAAGGTTACTTTTTGAAATAAACAATGAATATAGGTTCATTTGTTTGTTTGAAATAAATAATTTGAAATAAACTAATCAATTGATAGTTTATTTTATCAAAAAGTTCTATTATTTATTTACAAATTGTTCTTTAAGAAATTCTGAAAAGCTCGTGTTGGTTGATTATTTTTAAAGCTTTAAAGTCGAGCTATCATAAACGATAACAGTTAGCAGTCAGAAACGAGTCAAAAGTTTCGATTTAAGTACTTTTGATCATAGAAATCTATTTTGCTTTAAAAGACGAAGATAAAGAATGAAAAGTTATGTAGATCGACAAATTTCCATAACATTTCATCAAGCTGTTTTATTCTATTTCCATTGTAAGGAGAAAAGCAAGAATTCCTGTTCGAATTTGCGATCAAAGTGGATCAGAATTTACCCTAAAACTAAGCTATGATACAGCTTATTTATATAGATAATCTTTTTTATTTAAAAGAAAACCACAAATTAAACAGCAGATTCATTTATAAACGACCAAAAATGCAAAAATGCGACCAAGAAAAACAAATATTGGGTTGGTGAATTGAAAACTGCGAGTTATCTGTGACGGATTTGAGCACTTTCTTCAAAAGAAACCCATTTTGGTGTCAATGGAAAAGTTGTAGAGGAATCAAAAAATCAAGCTTATATCCTAGCTTTCCAGGAATGATTCAAAAACTGGTTTTCAAGAAATGCCAAATTTAC
>CAUEEP010000077.1:0-104914 GCA_958450365.1 Mesorhabditis belari
AGCCTAGCCCAGCCTAGCTTAGCCCCAGCCAGCCTAATCACTGGGGGCCAGTTTTTTCTCGGAATAAGACAACGATCTTTTGGATTTAGCGTAGTTCAGATGAAAAGAACCTATTCAAACAAGTTTACTAGAAAGCACAAAGCACTCCGCAAAACGAATCCATTAGATAGGGTGTACCGTGAATGCACCTTTGATTTAGATGGATATAGAAGAATTCCAAATGTATGCCCAAGATTCGGGGTTTTCCTGAAAATTGGGGCAACTGAAACCAAAAAATGATGAAAAGCAATCTCAAAATAGCTTTTAAGATAAATAGTGTGGGTTCCAGGAATGCAACTTTGCTTCAGGGAAATGGGCAAGGGTCAACAGTGTGCCCGGAGATTCTGGGGTGCCTTGTAAAATTCAGTAACTGAACCAAAAGAAATGGTGAAAAGTACTCAAAAAGCCATGTATTGTTATGGTGCTGTGTTCCAGAATGCAACTTTGCTCAAGGAAATAGCAAGGTTCAACAGTATACCCAAGATTCGCGGCGTTGTTCTCAAATTGGGTAACTGAAATCAGTGCAAAATGATGAAAAAACATCCCAAAAGCCATTTAGTAAATAGGGTGCGTTCCAGAATGCAACTTCTTGTTTCAGGGAAATGGCAAGGTTCAACAGTATACCCAGTGATTCGCGGTTGTTCTCAAAATATCAAAACTGAACTAGAACAAAATGATGAAAAAGTGCCCCGCAAAACGTGTCCATTAGATAGTGTGTGTGCCGTGAATGCAACTCTCAGCTTTGAGTCAAAACCAAGTCAAGCCTCACCTTAAGTCCTGTTCAAAACCTGGTTGTAAACTGGGCCAATCCTAATTCAACCCAATTCAAACCCAGTAACCCAAGTGCCAGTCTAGAAAGGCAAAATTCAAGATCCATGCTCAAATCAAGATCACATTGTGATCCAAGATCAACAACAGATCCAAGAAGAAACTTCAGTCCAAATCCAGCACTTCCTTCTTTCTCCTTGTTTACCAGCACGTGTTTTGCCTAATCGTGTTTTGCCTTAATTTCCAATGGAACACAAAAACAGAGCAAACAAAACGAACAACCTGCCAATGTCTTCGGGACTTCACGTTTTTTCTCCCATCAACTGTTCCTAATTCTTTTCAACAATGCCACACAAAAACGAGCCAAAGATCTCTCTCCGAAATTCACTTCCTCTGATCTTTCCCATTCCCCATTCTTACATCAGTTTTTGTCGTGCGAAAATATCTTTTCTTTTTAGCTTTTTCTTTTCTTTTTCTTTTCTTTTTTGGTCTAAATTTCCCATTTTTTTTCCCATTTTCGATCCAAAAAGCCCCGCCTTTCCATTGGCTTTTTCCAAAAATCCGCCTTGATTCAAAGGGGGCGGGGCAGTCCCTTTCCTGGTCCTGATGTAAATAGACAGCTCTGAATGTTCACTCCCTGTCGCTAACTTTTTCAACACTCAGACCGAGTGTCTTGAGTCTAAATTCTACTGTACTTCTCTCTTTACTATTAGTACGTTACAATAGCGTGTTTCTGATCTTTGGCTGGCTTTGGCTTGCTTTGGCTGGCTTGACTTGTTTTTGGCTGGCTTTTGACTCAATTTTTGGCTGGCTTTGACTCTGCTTTGGCTGGCTTTGGCTTGCTTTGACTGGCTTTGACTTGCTTTGGCTGGCATTTTTGGCTTGCTTTGACTGGCTTTGACTTGCTTTGGCTGGCTTTGGCTTGCTTTGACTGGCTTTGACTTGCTTTGGCTTGCTTTGGCTTGCTTTGGCTGGCTTTGGCTGGCTTTGACGCTTGAATTCTAGACTAACTAAAGCCTAAGGCTTCTCCGTAACTCTGGCAAATGTCAAGTCAAAGCCTGCCCTCCCTCAGGTCCAGGTTCGTCGGCCAGGAAACCGATTTTGCCGAACTCCAGGTCAAGCCAGGCCTACCGTACAGCCTTTAGCACGCCCACCGTATACCTTTAGCATCCGCCTCACCGCATACCTTGCCCAGCCAGGCCTACCGTATGCCTTTGGCAAGCCTACCGTATACCTTTGCCCAGCCAGGCCTACCGTATGCCTTTGCCGAAGCTCAGCCTACTGATTCAGCAAGCCAGGCCTACCACAGGGTCGTCTTTTAGCCTTGAAGTGAATGAAACGCGTGTACCCTGTTGAACCTTGCCATTTCTGGAAGCAAAGTTGCATTCTGGAACGCATTACACTATTTAATAAACGGCTTTTCGGGTACTTTTCATCATTTTTTTTGGTTCAGTTACCCAATTTTCGAGAGCTAGCCACTGCGAATCTTGGGCATACTGTTGAACCTTGCCATTTCCCTAAAGCAAAGTTGCATTCTGGAGCGCAAGCACTATTTAACAAATGGTTTTTGAGTACTTTTCATCATTTCCTTTGGTTCAGTTACCCAAATCTCTCGAGAACACCCCTGAATTTTGGGCACACTGTTGAACCTTGCTAGTTCCCTTACGGGCAAACTTGTTCCCATTCTGGAACGCACATTACAGAATAAATGGCTTTTGGGTGCTTTTTTCATCATTTTCTTTTGGTTCAGTTACCCAATTTCGAGAACAACCCCGAATCTTGGGCATACTGTTGAATTCTTCTATATCCATCTAATCAAAGTTGCATTCTGGAACAACACGCTATCTTTAATGGATACGTTTTGCGGAGTGCTTTGTGCTTTCTAGTAAACTTGTTTAAATAGATTCCTCATCTAGACTACGCTAAATCCAAAAGCCATTGTCTATTCCAAAAAAAACTGATTAGCTGATTAGCTGACTAGATTAGGTATTTGGATGGGCAACGGTGAGCCAAAAAAATACAAAGGGAGTACCTGGCACTTTTTATATACCAGATCTCCAATGATTACAATCTTTTTTTTCATCAAAATCCATGAGAATTCGAAAATTCTCATTCGTTTTCAGACTGAAATTTTACGGAAATTTGCAAGTTCTGCATGGGTTTTTTTTTTTTTTGAAACAAACGCGCTCAAAAACTGCACGCGGCGACTGTGCGCTGGCAACAGGTACGCTTGCTAATTTTGATTAGAGGAAATTTGTTTGGAGAGATTTGAAACCCTCGGGAAGCGACAAGAATCAACGAAAAATCAACGAAAGACCAGGAAAAGACTTCTTTTTCTGAGATTTCTTCTAGAAATGCTATTTTTGCTTTCAGCTTTCAAGCTGAGCTGTTGAGCTTTTTTTTTGAGGTTGTAGAGACTTGCCCGTAGCGGATCTGATCTTTATGGGTTGTGTATTGCCTACTGTGCGGGCTAGGAGTACTGTAGGGGCTCTGTAAGTACAGGGAGTACTGTAAGGGGTTACTGTAAGTACTAGGAGTACTGTAAGCAATCAAGCAATCTGTATACTTTGTGTTTAGCTAAACATTCGCCTCCCTGGTTCCTGTAAGCCATTGTAAGCTAGGTAGGCCAGATAGCTTGCGTTTACAAAGCTAAAGTAGCGTGTGTGGAAATCCTACAGTACTCTAGTGCTTACAGTAACCCTTACAGTACTCCTAGTACTTACAGAAGCCCTTACAGTACTCCTTGTACTTACAGAGCCCTTACACCCTTACAGTACCCAGGGCGGGGATCGAACTTATGAGGTCTCGCTCTGTGCGGTCGCAGAAACGAGCGCGCTACCACTCGGCCACAGCTGCACCAGACCCGTCCGCCAGAAGGCCGCCCAAATGCCGTTCCGGAAGACCCAAACGATCACATTTTCAGATTCCTAACAAACTTTAGAGACTTATAACTCCTCACAGATTGTCATTTAAAGGCCAAAAACGGAATACATATTCGGAATCAGCATCAAATTCTGCCCATAATTGCAGCATTTTTTCGGTTTTTGGTCTTTCCTTGTAAGTCCTTGAAGTCCTTGAAGCCACAGTAGCCTACAGTAGACTGTAACTGGCCTCATAAGCTCGATCCCCGCCCTGGGTGCTGTAAGCGACCAGTTCTTTCGAAGATTCCCAGAACTTACAGTACTTCTATTGGACTCTTCAGTTGTTCTGTTTGTTCTGTTCTGTTCTTCTCCATGCTAAGAGCTCCATTGCTAAGAGCTCCATTGCTAGGAGCTCCATTGTTAGGAGCTCCGCTTGCTAAGCTCCATTGACTCCATTGCTAGAAGCTCCATTTCTCCATTGCTACCTCCATTGCTCCATTGCTCCTCCTCTTCCCCTCGACTTTCACCTTCGTGCCATTCGTTGTGCTTGGAACACAGAGACTGTTCAAGGCCGACTCAAGAAAATCCTATCTCTGACTTTTCTCTGAGAAAACTGGAACTGGCTCCGCCCCTGCCGAGCGGTACCAGGTTGAGTGGCACTCGGCCAGATCTTTCCCCCAAAACCATCTTTCCCCAAACCACTCCCCTTTCTTTTCCCCGCCTCTTTTCTCAAATTTTTCGTTTCCTTTTCGCGCGCTTTAGTCAACATTCCTCTGAGTTCAGAGAACTTCGAGAAAATGTCTTTTTTTCTTTTTTTCTTAGAAAAAGTCTATGTCTATGTTTTATTTTTAAGATTTTCGACAATATTTGATTGTCGTCAGTAAGATTGTCGACAATATCATTTCCAGAACCCTTTCAGCAATCCAAGAAATACCGATTAAGTTCTAGTTTTGGTCATTGGACATAGAAGTTTGTAGCTACAGCAAGCCTAAGCTGTCAACGTAGCTATAGTAAGCCTAAGCCGTCAATGTAGCTATAGTAAGGCCTAAGCCTAAGCCTGAGCCTGAGCCTAAGCCCCTTCAACGTAGCTACAGTAAGCCTAACCCGTCAATGTAGCTATAGTGGGCCTAAGCCTAAGCCTGAGCCTGAGCCCCTAAGCCGTCAACGTAGCTATAGTAAGCCTAAGCCATCAACGTAGCTACAGTAAGCCTAAGCCTAAGCCTGAGCCCGAGCCTAAGCCGTCAACGTAGCTATAGTAAGCCTAAGCCATCAACGTAGCTGCAGTAAGCCTAAGCCTAAGCCTGAGCCTGTGCCTAAGCCGTCAACGTAGCTATAGTAAGCCTAAGCCATCAACGTAGCTACAGTAAGCCTAAGCCTAAGCCTGAGCCTGAGCCTAAGCCGTCAACGTAGCTATAGTAAGCCCTAAGCCATCAACGTAGCTACAGTAAGCCTAAGCCTAAGCCTGAGCCTGAGCCTAAGCCGTCAACGTAGCTATAGTAAGCCTAACCCGTCAATGTAGCTATAGTAAGCCTAAGCCTAAGCCTGAGCCTGAGCCTAAGCCGTCAACGTAGCTATAGTAAGCCTAAGCCTTCAACGTAGCTACGGTAAGCCTAACCCGTCAACATAGCTATAGTAAGCCTAACCCGTCAATGTAGCTATAGTAAGCCTACGTAGCTGTCGTCATCAGTACTTGTCCGTCATCAGTACTTGTCCGTCATCAGTACTCCCCCAGAACTCACTCACAAGCTTTCTAACTATATCTATCTATATCTAGCTCAATGACCTTGTGCCTCTCTTGAGGAAAGAACTTCACTTCTTCTTTCTTTCACTTCTTCTCTCTTTCACTTCTCTTATAGTTCAAAGTTTTGGTGATCTGTTCTATGTTTTTCGTTTTTAAATCTCCCTCTTTTCTTTTTTGATCTTAATGCTTTCAAATTTGACTTTTACAAATTATTGTTTTCAATAAAGTAGCTAAATCTTTATTTAGCTAATTTAGCTATTTTGTTCAATCTTTATCTGAAAGAAATTTCAGAAATCAAAAACTCTTCAAAACTCTTCAAATCCTTCAAAACTCTTCAATCAACAATGCGCACATTGATCACCTTTCTCTGCGTTCTTCTCACTTTAGCGGCTCTTGTCTCCAAAGCTCGGCCTAAAGGTTTGTGAATGAAATGAATATGAGTTGGGAACTGTAGTGGTTAAAGTTAAAGGGTAGTGATTAAAGTAAAAGTGTGTAGTTGAAAGTAAAGCTGTAGTAGTTAAAGTAAAAGCGCAGTGGTTAAAGTAAAGTGTAGTGGTTAAAGCTCACTACAAGCACCTTAGTTGAGTCAAAATTGGTCTAACTACGAGATAGCTATAGAGATAGCTATGAGATAGCTATGAGATAGCTATGTGATTGAGAACTTTCAAGAGATCGGGATAGAAGAAAATGCTAAACAAATGTCGAATAGAATTTTCAAAGTTACTTTTTAACTTTGACTTTTAAAGTACTTTTAAAGTTTTGTTTGCAAGTCCAGGTTGACAAGTCCAAACAAGTCCAGATTCACCAAATCATTCCCAATTTCTCGTTTTTAGATTACGACTACTTGAGCGGAAATGGTGGGAAAAGCACTGAACATCCCGGAGTGGCCATCGATCGAGAGGTGCCCAGACACAAGTAAGGATTAGGCTTAAGCTTAGGCTTAGGCTCAGGCTCAGGCTTAGACTCAGGCTTAGACTCAGGCTTGGACTTGGTGCAAAGGCTGGCGGCCAGCGCCTGGCACTAAGTCTCTTTGGGTTTGGGCTGAACCCCCATTTTCTGGATCTCAGCCGGTTCTCGGAGCTAAGGGGACACCCGTTTGGCGGTGTGCTGGAACCCAATGGTAGTATGTTTCAGGCTTAGGTTCAGGCTTAGACTCAAGCTCGGCAGCTCAATTTCCTTGATAACAAGATCTCCTAAAGCTTTTGTTTAGATATGGCCATCACCACCATAAAAAACATCATCACACCGCTGGCGACTCAAAAAAGATTTTCTCAAGACGAATCGGCCGGCAAGCTACGCAAATATTTCGAGGATCACTACTTGTAAAGTGAGTTTTGTCTTTTGTCATTTGGCTCATGTCATTTGCCTCATGTCATTTGGCTCATGTCATTTGGCTCATGTCATTTGGCTCATGTCATTTGGCTCATGTCATTTGGCTCATGTCATTTGGTTCATGTCATTTGGTTCATGTCATTTGGTTCATGTCATTTGGCTCATGTCATTTGGCTCATGTCATTTGGTTCCATGTCATTTGGTTCATGTCATTTGGCTCATGTCATTTGGTTCATGTCATTTGGTTCATGTCATTTGGCTCATGTCATTTGGCTCATGTCATTTGGCTCATGTCATTTGGCTCATGTCATTCGGCTCATGTCATTCAGCTCATGTCATTTGGTCACCACACTCGGGTTGATCTTCCCTTGTTAGTCACAAATGTTAGTCACAAATGTTAATCACAAATGTTAGTGACAAATGTTAATCACAAATATTACTCACAACTTTTTAGTTATCAGGCTTTCTATTGACTAATTTCATTCTTTAGGTGTCACTCGAATCACTGAAGAGCTCCGGTTCCTCAGGCATCCTCGGACGCTTCCTCGGACGGTTTTCAGCTTCACTGTTCAACCAGATTCCCCGCTCTCTCGACATATCAATCAATGATCTCCAGTAGAGTGTGTTCCTTGCGAGTAATGGGTTTTTTTAAACTTGGAAAGAATTACCGTACTTTTAGCGAGAATTATTGCGGTAAATTGGTGTAAAAATCGCCGCCTTATATACGGCCAGGCTTATATACGGCCAGGCTTATATACGGCCAGGCTTATATACGGCCAGGCTTATATACGGCCAGGCTTATATACGGCCAGGCTTATATACGGCCAGGCTTATATACGGCCAGGCTTATACGAGCCAGGGCTTATATACGAGCCAGGCTTATATACGAGCCAGGCTTATATACGAGCCAGGCTTATATACGGCCAGGCTTACATGAGCCAGGCTTATATACGAGCCAGGCTTATATACGGCCAGGCTTATATACGAGCTCAGGCTTATATACTCGTTCAAATTTGACTTACTCGCAAGGAATAAACTCTAATCTCCAGTGCCTTTGGGAGTTCAAAGATTTCCATTTGTCACATTTGTCCCTTATAGAATTCCCTTATAGAATTCCCCCGATTTCTATAAGGGAAAATTTCCATAAAGCCCTAGTTGCATAGATGTTTTATTTACAAGCAAATGCTTAGTTAATTCTATTTTCTTTTTTTATTTTTGCAATTTCCTGTCTATGCTTTTAACCTTTTAAACAACTTGAAGACCCGTAGAAGAATACTCGTTCGCGTCGCGTCGTTCGTTTAAATACCTACCGTAAATACTGTAATAGTACCCCCCACCTCCCTCGTACAGTCGCGTAGTCGCAAAAGTTTTTTAGTATTCTTTTTTTGCAAAGCGCCCATACTTTCAAAAATGCGTCTTTGGTATCAAAAAATAGCCCTGAATTTCGGCTATTTTTTGATACCAAAGATAATGACGGTGTTGCGTAGTCTAACTTTGAACGCGTTTTCTCGACACTCGTTTATGCTACAATGCGCGCTTTGGTATCAAAAAATAGCCCTGAATTTCAGCTATTTTTGATACCAAAGCGCATTGTAGCATAAACGAGCGTCGAGAAAAACGCGTCCAAAGCTCGCTCGATAAGAGCGAGCAAATTTAGAGAGATAAGGAATTAAATTTAGAGAGATAAGGAACCAAATTTAGAGAGATAAGGAGCCAAATTTAGAGAGATAAGGAACCAAGTTTGTTTTGCGTCGCAACGCTCCGCTCTGTCATTATGGAGGTGGTTTGTTTTGCGTCGCAACGCTCCGCACTGTCATTATGGGGGCGGGGGAACTATTACAGTATTTACGGCAAGTTTAAATAAAGTTGTTTAGAGGGTTCATTGTTGAGTGAAACTCGCAGTTTTTTGTCCGAATTTTGTTGTACACAATGATTTTTTTTTTCTTGGTTGATATATCAAATTTCTATTATTTCTATCAAAGATTATTTTTTTAAAGTGTTTGTTTTTGTTTTTTTGAATTGCTTTTTCTTGAATTGCTTTTTCTTGAATTGCTTTTTCTTGAATTGCTTTTTCTTGAATTGCTTTCTTTCGTGTGTGTGTGTGTGTGTGTGTATCCCCGACTGCCAAAGTCGTCTCACATTGTTTTGTGGTGGATCTCAAAACATGCATATCTTTCAAAAAGGCTTATGAGAATTTGTTCTGAGAATTTGAGAATTCTATTTTTTGTTTGATTTTCGATTTGCTATGATTCGTTTCTAGCTGAATTGAAGATTGATTTTAGTGGAATTCTTATGAATTTTGCTTTTAGCTTTTAGCTTTTGCTTTTTACTTTTACTTTTGGGCTTTTTTTTACTTTATAATGTTTACTTTATAATGGTTACTTTATAATGTTTACTTTATAATGGTTACTTTAAAATGTTTACTTTATAATGTTTACTTTTTACTTTTCTACTTTTTTTATTAGCTTTTTCTTTTTTATTTTTTAATATTTATAGAACTTCTTTGCTTTGTCTGTAAAATTTGCATAATGTTCAAGTCCAACCTAGTGCATCGATTTGGAAACTGCTCAGCGCTGATTATTTTTTTCTTTTGTGTTATTTGGTTTTGATTTATATTGATATAGAGAATATAAAATATTATAAATAAAATAAAATATAAACAAACGAAATATAAAATAAAATATAAACAAACAAATATAAACAAGCAAAATATAAACAAACGAAATATAAACAAACAAAATAAAACAAGCAAAATATAAAATATTATAAAGAAAACAAATAAAACAAACAAACTATAAACAAAACAAATATGGGGGTGGGACATTTGCGCACCTTTTTTTGCTGGAAAAGGCCTTAGGTAAGGCCGTAGAGCTTCAAAAATGTTTTCATGTAAGGGAATCGTATGAGTAGATTCCGAATTTCGACAAATCAGACCTCGCTGACACGTCAAATTTGGGCTAAAAGGCAAAAACTACGCAGCTTAACGCTTTTCCGCAGTTTTTGCCTTTAGCCCAAATTTGACGTGTCAGCGAGGTCTGATTTGTCAAAATTCTGAATCTACGCATACGATTCCCTTCTATGGAAACATTTTTGAAGCTCTACGACTTTTCCTAAGGCCTTTTCCAGCAAAAAAAAAGGTGCGCAAATGTCCAGGTGCGCAAAAAAAAAGGTCGCATTTGTCCCACCCCCATATAAACAAACAAGATATAAACAGACAAAATATAAACAAACAAAATATAAACAAACAAAATATTAACAAAATATTAAAAACATTATAAACATAATATAAACATAAACATTATATTATTCTAAAGTTGACTCAGCAGCTAAGACCAAAACACACTTTCAATGATCACAACCCAAAACATCAACTCAAACATCAACACAAAACCTTGATCACAACACAAAACGTCAACTCAAGAACACAAGACACATACAAGACTCAAATTTAGTTTCAATAACCCTCACATGACTAAATCAATTAGCCTCTTTCGTCTCTTCCGACTCTAAAATTCCCATCTCCCATATTAGCTTACAAATAGCTAAATTTCAAATCTCAAATTCCAAAGATGATGCCATATTTCAAGAGCTAAAATTTTCTCGATTCATATCACGCGTTTTCGTTGGCTAGCCGTTTGAGTGATGAGAATTAAGCTTATTTAGCGTTTTGTGAGAAATGGGCAGCGTTTTGTGTGTACACAAGCCTCCCATTCAGTCTTATCAGTCCACAAAAAGCTCTACGAGAAAATTGTCGCGTGCCCGTCAGTTTTAGAAGAATTTTCGATTGCTTCTTGCTTCTTGACCAAAAACTTTTACGGAATTTCTCGAGTGAGAGGGGTTGAGGAAATGAAAGTCGACGAGATCATTTCCGGTTTGTAAGAAAAATCGTATCAGGAAATGAGAAAGGGTTGATGCCGACGATGTCAAGCTTAATATTAGAAAACTTAGAAAGTATTGCTGGGACTTTAGAACCATACTTTAGAACTAGTAGAACAGCGTACACTTAGGTACACTATAGAGCTATAACTTGTGACAAGCTCTTAATCCAATAACTTTTGCAATTTTCGTAGAATTCAAAGCTGAATAGACCTGGTACCTTTCTACGACGTGAAACAATATCAACGATCATGTAAAGCCTCAGTTGTTGCGAGTTCTCAGACAACTTCCATACGAGTCTCGTTTCTCTGAAGCGCACTTTAAGTTTGTGATTCATTTTCAAAAAGTTTAACCATAAGCTAATGGTTGTTTTTTCGCGGAGCAGACATAAATAATTGGCTTTCGAAAAGTGCACTTTAGGGAAGCATTGCCTTTCTGTGGCATGAACCATGAACTTTACCAGTTGCGAATAGGGATCCATGATTTCTCTCAAGTCACTTTCATCACTTTCAAAAAGCCTTTGTAATCAATTCAATGTACAATGATCAGGGCTGTTCCAAAAAGCTAGAAGCCATGGCTAGCCAGGTCAAACGCCATGCATATGGCCTGGCTTTGGCTGGCCTGGATTTGTTGCCCATTGTTTCGCCGGAAACGATCAGACGACGATTAAATCAAGCTGGATTATATGCATATAGCATGGCTTTGGCTGGCCTGGACTTGTTGCCCATTGTTTCGCCGGTAACGATCAGACGGCGATTAAATCAAGCTGGATTATATGCATAGAGCATGGCTTTGGCTGGCCTGGACTTGTTGCCCATTGTTTCGCCGGAAACGATCAGACGACGATTAAATCAAGCTGGATTATATGCATATGACCTGGCTTTGGCTGGCCTGGATTTGTTGCCCATTGTTTCGCCGGAAACGATCAGACGACGATTAAATCAAGCTGGATTATATGCAAGATGGGCTGCCCGTAAACCTCTGATGAACTCTAAGCACCGGAAGCAGGACTTTGCACGGACCTACCAAAGTTGCGCAACACGTGATTGGGCGAAAGTGTCATTTATGTTATTTACCGATGAGGCAAAAATCAATTTATTTCACGCGGACGGAAATCATCTCATTCGGCGACCGACTGGAAAGCGATACACACTCAAGTACATTCAGTCTACGGTGAAATTCAACGGGGGAAATATAATGTGTTGGGGGTGAGAGCCTTTTTAGTATTTTGTTATCTGACTGTTTTTCTTTGGGAGCTATGTCACGAACTTCGGTGGGTTCGTTAGTTCATGTCAACTCAACGATGGATGTTGTGGCCTACAAGAACATTATGAAGACTAAAATGCTTCCTTTTGCCACACAGACGATGCCTCCTGGATGGATGCTTTACCAGGACAACGAACCGAAACATAAGTCAAGGCTCATGATGGGAACGGTGGTGACTCTTCAGAATGGTACACGAGCACGACTTCCGGGCTGGTTTGCGGAAAGTTGAGTCAAATTGATCAATCCGCCTCCCTAGTCAACGGATATCAATGTTATCGAGCATCTCTGGTCATTTGTGAAGTCGCAAGTCAAGGGAAAGACATCGATTCAAACGCCGCCTTATGGGTTCACATTCAACGTCTCTGGGCCACCATCCTGTCTCTGGGCTCTGGGCCAACGTCTCTGGGCCACCAAAGTCTTTTGAAGAATCTCGTGGATTCCATGCAGGATCGACTCAATGAAGTGATAAAAGCAAACCGAGGACCAACCAAGTATTGATTTTAAAAAATATTGTTAATTCTTTGCAAATGGGGCATTACTTTTGTGGACCACTGTAAAGGGATTTTTCGAAATTTCTTTCATTTAGGGTGTTTAAGAATGTTTAAGCGATTAAACACTTGCGGAAATCGGTGTAACACGTCTAAATTTTGGTTTTTTTTAACTTTTATACCTTAAGCAATTTTAGAACGCACTACTAGCCATTTCATAGGGTTTTAGTGTCCTTTTTTTTGCGTGATTCTCCAAGAAAAGAGCCCATTTCATCGCTGAATTCCCCTTGATTCCTTTCCTTTTTTGCGGTGAATTGATGCGTGTGCCTTTTCTCTCCATTGATGAGCCTTCGTCTTCCCCCTTTTCTCCTTTTTGAGGCAAAAACGTTACTCGTATCACATAGTTGCCGTGTTTTCTCCACATTCATTTGCGGGATTTGAGTCAACAACAAGAAAGAATAGCAGCTTTTACGCTATTCCTGGATAAAATTTTGAGAATTTCTTTGCTTTTCCATTTCTTTAACTGCTAAAAAGTGGATTTGATCAAAATACTGATTTATTTTTCAGGCTTTCAGTGAAAAGTCCTTCTTTATTGACTGAAATAGTCCATTTCTTGTTGTTAATTCAAGATTTTTAAAGTTTTCTTTTGGTTTGACTTGGATTGGATTGGATTTTTTACGTTAAATTGCACTATTTTAGATGTCAACAGCGGGAAACGATGAGGAGGAAGAAGCTGAGCAAGGAAATGCGGACGTGAGCTCCAGAAGCGTTTACGATTGCGATATTGCCACGAAAATACCGCTCGAAGATCTAATAGGTAAGTAAGTTTTGAAAAGAAAATGGATAAACTGGGCTCTTGCGTAATTTCCGGGTATTTTGAACGAGTCGCGCACTTCGAAGGCCTATAACTTTCCCCAAAGATGATATTTTTGTTAACTTTTTATATCATTGTACAAAGAACATTTTAGGCTTTCAAATGATACTAAATAGAGGTTGATTGGAGAATCGAATCCAAGAAAATTCGAGTCAACTCTAGGCAATTGAGGCCTATCCGATCCGAGTGTCGTTTGGCCTGGTTTTCATAGCAATGAAAGATCTAATTAAGCTCTATTTGGTATCATTTGAAAGCCTGAAATGTCCTCTATACAATGATATAAAACCGACTAGATTAGGTAGTTGTACGGGAACTGGTGAGCCTGGAGGTACCTGTTACCGCATCACCTCTAATCATTACAATCTTTCTAATCATTACAATCTTTTTAATCATTATAATCTTTCTAATCATTATAATCTTTCTAATCTCTCTAATCTCTCTCTCAAAATAACCACTTTGTGTAAAAATTTTCTTTATAGTGCCTCTTTTCTCATTAAAATCATCAAATTCGACTCTTGCGTAGTTTCCGAACGATTTTGGACGAGTCGCGCGCTTTGAAGACCTATAACTTTGCCCAGAGATAATATTTTTGTTAACCTTTTATATCATTGAATATAGGAGATTTTAGGCTTTCAAATGATACTAAATAGAGCTTGATTGGATTTTTCATTCCCATAAAAACCAGGCCAAACGACACTCGGATCGGATAGGCCTCAATTGCCTAGAGTTGACTCGAATTTTCTTGGATTCGATTCTCCAATCAACCTCTCTTTAGTATCATTTGAAAGCCTAAAATGTTCTTTGTACAATGATATAAAAAGTTAACAAAAATATCATCTTTGGGGAAAGTTATAGGCCTTCAAAGTGCGCGACTCGTTCAAATTACCCGGAAACTACGCAAGAGCCCAGTCTTCTTATCCTTTAGCCTGTTAAAGTGTTGTCATTTTTTACTTTAGCTGACGAATCGACGCTGAAACTGATGCAGAAATACGTAGAAAAAGCAACTCACCGTCTCAGAAATGAGTATAATCGAGTGAGTTTCTGCAATTTTACGCTTACTTTTTGATTTTTCAATTTGGCGCTCCTAGGCTTCTAAGCAATTTAAGTTGTAAGCAGATTTAAGAATCTAAGCAGATCTTTATTTTGCAAGTCTAACATTTTTCAGAGATTCGCTATCGAGAGTTGCGAAACAATGTGCCTTAATGGGATTCCCGCTTTCTTCGACTATAAACAATCATTGAGGTACTCTTTAAATAAAAGAGTTCTAAAATGTTTTCCTTTAGTTGTCGCATCAACTCGTACTATTTAGATGTTTACGGGAAAGTGCCACTCAATTTACCAAAATTGTAAGTGATTCAACGTTGGTTTTATATATGTCGTAGCCGTTTACGAAATTCAGCCGCTAACGAATGAGGGTATTTCCGGGCATCCAATCAAAAAGTCACCCACATAAAAAGTGTTCATAATACATATATTTTATAATAAATTTTTGAAATTAGCTCATTTGGTTCAGTAGAAAATTTTTTTGAGCCCCCAAAGTTTAGGTTCAAAAATGCCCTAAAATAGCTATAAAAAATTTTCTACTCAGCCAAAAAACTTGCCTAATAGCTCATTTTGTAGCCAATTTGATGTAGTTTCTTAAAGTAAAGCCATCTAAAACAATTTTTCGTTGAAAGTAGGAGAAAGAGGGCAAGGAACAAATTCAGGACAATTCTCAAATGTGAAAACAGCGACCGAGTTCAACTGAAGTCGTTCTTCGCCCTCTTTCTCCTAGCTTTGAAAAACAAATGTTCAATGTAGCTTTACTTTAAGAATCTACATCAATTTGGCTACAAAATGAGCCATTAGGCAAGTTTTTTGGCTGAGTAGAAAATCTTTTATAGCTATTTTAGGGCATTTTTGAACCTAAACTTTTGGGGCTCAAAAAAAATTTTCTACTGAACCAAATGAGCGAATTTCAAAAATTTATTATAAAATATATGTATTATGAACACTTTTTATGTCGGTGACTTTTTGATTGGATGCCCGGAAATACCCTCATTCGTTAGCGGCTGAATTTCGTAAACGGCTACGCCATATACAATTTGTTTAGATTGTATGATTTGGGGAAATTCGAACATAAATTGGCGGAGGCACAATATTTTCTCTCTTCTTTCAAATACGATCGAGGAACGATGTAAGATTTTAGTTCTTAAAAAAGCCTAATCGAAAATTCTTTCCTAATTCTAATGCCTAATTCTTTCTGAGCAAAGCATTCTCAGTTTGTAATAACTTTTTAGTCCTATTCAACGCAACATCTACGATTTCACGAAGTTCTTAACGAAAACTCATCGCCTCATTCAACATCATCAATGGGATCAGTTGGGGAAAGTCTGTGGTAAGTGAATTAAAGGAAATTATACCAATCAAGCATTCTCTTAAAAGTCATTCCCTTAAATCATTTTCTTAAATCATTCTCTTAAATCATCATCTTATTCATTAACTTATTCATTATCTTATTCATTTTCTTATTAATTTTCTTATTCATTATCTTGTTCATTATCTTATTAATTTTCTTATTCATTATCTTATTCATTTTCTTATTCATTTTCTTATTCATTATCTTATTCATTATCTTATTCATTATCTTATTAATTTTCTTATTCATCTTCTTATTCATTATCTTATTCATTATCTTATTAATTTTCTTATTCATTATCTTATTAATTTTCTTATTCATTATCTTTTAGCACTCGAGGAAAGCCTCCGAAAGTCATGTGAATTTAAGTTAACGAAAAAGTGGCTCTTCGCTTCGGATAAACAGGTTGGAAATTTGCAGAGAGTTGTTCTTAATGTTCTTAATGTTCTTAATGCTTCAAGAAACACACTATCATTGTTTAATTCAGAAATCTCGTCGCTACTTCGTTCCTCCTAGCAAATTGAACACGCAAACGAAGAAAATCATGGTGCCAATATTTCTCAATACTATACTGCAAAGAGCAATCGTCTCAAAGGTGAGGGTTTTTTCTTGTTTTTGAATAAAAAGTATCATTTCTTGTGTTTAATTTGGTTGTTTTGTCACTCAACAATAAAAAAATCCAGATTTTGAATAAATTGATTTGATTATATATTTGACAATATAGCAAATGATTGCCTTTTTCAGGTTTCTTCGAAGGCAAAAGGTCATTTTGTTCTCCAACAAGCGATGACGTTAATCAAAACTCATCGCGCATGGAGCCTGGATGATAAGTTAGTTTAATAGTGAGTGATATCGTTAACTTTTTTTCATTTCCCATCTTTAGCGCTCTGCTGGCTCAATTCGCTTACATGGTGACGATGACACTCTTCGCATGGGGCGAACTCGAACTTGTTGGCTTGTTACTGAAATATCGACAATCGTCAATGTTGTCAGGAAAAGTTAGATAACCAATACTTGGTGTAGATTCTCTTAAAAAATATTTTAGAATCAAAAATATATGCTGGCAATCCAGTTGATGCACAAATACTTCACAGAGAGGCCGACAAGTCAACATGGAGTTAAGGATTTAGCGAATGAGCTTTTGGTTAGTGCTTCTGAAAGATGCTTAATGAATTGAATATGCAATTAGCAGTAGTAAAGGTAACTTTGTTCAAAAATTTATTTAGGGATGTGCTTCAGAATTTGGAATTGGAGACGAGGGTTCACTTCTTGCCGAAATGGCATTACGTGTTATGGCTCAATCTGGGCAATTGGACGACGAGACAAGGTAAATTTCTTGAATCTATCGTTAGCACTTAGAAGTAATATTGCTAAGCAAGCATTCCTAAGTAATATTCCTAAGCAAGCATTCCTAAGTAATATTCCTAAGCAAGCATTCCTAAGTAATATTCCTAAGCAAGCATTGCTAAGCAAGCATTCCTAAGCAAAAGATGTCGAACAAAGGATTAAAGATTTTTGTTTTTATGAATATGACGTTGATTGAATAAGTTATATAAGACTTCATAAACTGAACATTTTTTTAGTTTATCGGATATACTTGACGAGTTGATGGAGAACAGCTCGCTTATCACAACGACGATTACCACGTTGAATAGCTTCAATTTGCAAGATGTCGAGCAAAGGATTAAAGATGTTTGTTTTTTAAGAATATTACGTTTATTGAAATAAGTTAGATAAGATTTGACTTCATAAACTGGACAATTAGATGGTGAAACTCGTGACTTAGCCGTGAATTCGTGAATCTTTCAGATGTTTCAAATTTCAGATGTTACCCTACCAGAAGCCGAACGTTCATTGTGCCGATGAGCTGTGGGTTTTGTGGGCGGAAGGCACGATACAGTAAGTTTCGAGCTCATTGATCACTTGTTGTATCTATGTTCTTAGAAACAATCCCGCGTCACATTTGGAAATCGTGCAAACAATGTTTGCGTTTTTGGATTACGCGGAGAATCAAAAAAATTGGAGGTAACTTTGTAAAAATTGGAGGTAATTCAAGCATTGTTAAGCCACTTTTAGAGCCTGGGCTGTCCTGAATCGAGCTCTTCAAGCAACAGAAGAGACTCTGTGGTCGAATTTGTGGCTGGAAAGAAGTAGCTGGTTGGTGTTTTGTAGAAAAAGAAAATGTAGTGGAAAAATTTATCACTTCTAAGCTATAGAATTGATAAACATTTAATGGTAACTCTTTTAGGTGGCCAACTTTTCATCACTCCACCGTTGATGAGTCGGATGAGGCGACGATTCGGAGGAAAGTAATGAAAATACTTACAAAAACATAAAAATCTACATTGACTTAGAGTTTTCGATTGTTTTTATGGTTACGTTTTTATACTTTTTTAAGTTCGTTTTGTTATTTTATAGGTTTATTTCAAATTTTGCGCAAAACGGGCAGCATTTTTTTTGGTGTTTTAACGGGTGAACTTTATCGGGTATGCTTGTTTTTCATATTTTGTTATTGATTCGCATTTGTTATTGATGCTAATGTTTGAAATAAAAGTTTTATTATGCAAAATTTGAAAGGTATTGGTTTAATTGGTTTAAACCTGAATATTTGAGAGTATTGGAATGAAGTTTTCGAAGAAAATAAATGCTAGCTCTTTTATCAATGATTTTTATCAATTTTAAAGCAATCTAAACGATTTTTGGTAGTTTGGGGAGTGGGACAAATGCGACCTTTTTTTTGCGCACCTGGACATTTGCGCACCTTTTTTTCCGCACCTTGCCCATTAGCGCACCTTTTTTCGCGTTTTAAAAAAGCTCTAAAAAGCTAATATTAACCAATTTCTATTCCAAAAGTTGTTTTTCTAGGTAATTTGAGGGTGTCGAATTCAAATTTTGACATAACAGAGCGTGTGAAACCAATTTGAAAGACAAAACGGCTAGATCAAATTACAGAAAATTGTCGATTTTTCTCTTTGTATAACTCCGTCCGTTTGTTTCCACAAGCTCTGATATGTCAAAATTTCGATTCTACGCCCTAAAATTACCTAGAAAAACAACTTTGGAATAGAAATTGATTAATATTAGCTTTTTAGAGCTTTTTTAAAACGCGAAAAAAGGTGCGCTAATGGGCAAGGTGCGCAAATGTCCGGGTGCGCAAAAAAAAAGGTCGCATTTGTCCCACTCCCCAATCTAAACGATTTTTGGTAGTTTGTGCTCTGTGTTTTTTTCATCGAATTTGACATTTTTCTGCTTTCATCAGAAAATTAACAAATTAACTTAAATTAGCGTTCATTTTTGTCTCGACAACTCTGTCAACTTTGCTACGAATAAAATATTATTTCTGCGAAAAAATCTTCCTTTTATTTCATTCTCAATGTGATTTTGTTAGACAAATTTCATGATTTTTCACTTAATTTCAGATGGTTTTCACGGCCGTGCATCCGGATGAGCAAAAATTCTTCAACACTGCGCTCGGCTTGGTGAAATCGGCGGGAAGGGTGAGGGTTTTTTGGGGAAATTTTAAAAACAATAAGATCTGAAACAATAAGATTTGTTTCTTTGTTTTCTAAATTTTGGTTTGTAGAAATGTTCGGTACTAATGGCCACTTTTTTTTTTACTCGAAAACCACTTTATTAGAGGTTTTTGACGGGGGTGGGACAAATGCGACCTTTTTTAGCTGGAAAAGGCCTTAGGCAAGGCCGTAGAGCTTCGAAAATAAGGGAATCGTATGCGTAGATTCCGAATTTCGACTAATCAGATCTCGCTGACACGTCAAATTTGGACTAAAAGGCAAAAACTACGGAAAAGCGTTAAGTTGCGTAGTTTTTGCCTTTTAGCCCAAATTTGACGTGTCAGCGAGGTCTGATTTGTCGAAATTCGGAATCTACGCATACGATTCCCTTCTGTGAAAGCATTTTTGAAGCTCTACGACCTTTCCTAAGGCCTTTTCCAGCAAAAAAAAGGTCGCATTTGTCCCACCTCCTTTTTGACTGCGCCGATTCCAAATTTGATAAAATTTTTGATAGGTTTTTAATTGAATTCTGGCTCTTCTCATGTAGGCATAATGTGCTTAAACTTGTAAGCTTAGGAGTGGTGAAACTGATTAAACGTTTTATAACTTGCTAAAGCCCCCCCCCCCCCCCCCACTCTTTTGCTAGAAATCGTATAAATTCTTCCGAAAAAAACACTTAAAATCTTCTCTCTTCTCGCGGAGATGGCGATTAATCAATTGCAAGGAAATCACCCTCCTCGAATTAAGCCAGAAGCTTTTGTTTTCAGACGATGATTTTGTGGATTGGATAGCCGATTTAAGTCTTTTGTTTAAAAAGCGAATTTTCTACAATTCGAAAAACTTCTATTATTCTTCTTATTCTAAAAACTAGGAGCTCAATTAAGAATCTATAAAAATTTGATAAAATTTGGAATCGGCGCAGTCAAAAACCTTTAATAAAGTGGTTTTCGAGCAAAAAAAAAGCGGCTCCCCCATAGGTGCATTAGTACCAAATGTTCTAACGAACTTTTTGCAAAGACCAATAAACTACTAATACTGATAAACTTGGTACTAATAAACTTCGAAGGGGGCCCATTGACCCGACTTGGTCAGCTTGTATTTTTTGACTGTTTTACCAAAGTTATTTTACTTTTGCTGGGATAATCAAACATGATGAATCTATTAATAAGATTTTTAGAAAGTTTTGAACAATTTTTGTTGATTGTTGATTGTTGATTTTGTTAAGCTATCTGGAGTTTTGTCTCGACAGTGTTGCTAAGCTTAAAAATGAAGAGAGGGACAAAATGCAACGTGAAAACTTTTTCAAAATACTCTAAAAATAGCGGCAATCGATTAAGTGCCTTTGATTACCCCAGAAAATGCAAAACAAGGCTAGAAAAAAAGCAAGCGTAGAATAGGGTCTGACCAAGTCGGGTCAAAGTGCTCCCGAAGTTCATCAGTAACGTTTTGAACAAATGAAAGATTTACTTAACCTAAAATTTAGATTAGTGTAGTCGTTAATACAGAAGCCAAACTAATTGTTGATTTTTTTTAGATTGTTCGTGAAGCTTTCGAGCAACCCGCTTCTGCTGTTGAGACGAAATCGTCAAACGTGAGTTTATTAAATTCTATAGATGTAACTGATTCTACTAGTGGTCTTGTAAATTCGAATATCTTGGTTTATAGACTGACCTTGTGACGGAAACGGATCGAGCCGTGGAACGCTATCTGATTGATGGACTACATGCAGCTTTTCCTGATCATAAGTAAGAAAATTTAGCAAAAATATTACAAAATGTTTTGCGATAAAAAAAAAATTTTGATTTTTAGATTTATTGGCGAAGAATCGGTATCGGGTGGTGCGAAAATTGAGTGGACAGATGCGCCCACGTGGATAATCGATCCAATTGATGGAACGACAAATTTTGTGCATAGGTTTGTTCAATTTTAGTACAAATAAATCGCTGACGCTGACGTAAGAATCTAAAGCATTAGAAAGAATTAGAAAGAATCTGTATCTAAAGCATTAGAAATAACCTACATCTGAACTATTGTTAGAATTCCGTTGATTGCCATTTGTGTGGGACTTTCGATAAACAAGGAGTTACGAGGAGGAATCGTTTACAATCCGATCACAAATGAACTCTATACAGCGCAGGTTTGAAATGGTTTCATTCGGCAAATAAAATTTCGAATCGATTTAGGTTGGAACTGGGGCCTTCAAGAACGGTTTTCCAATTCACGCTTCGTCGACACAAGGTATAATTTGGTTTTATCTACACGTTAGGAACTTTTTTTTGCAACGAAGGCTGAGTTTTCTTTATAAAGAGGATTGAATGCAATAGGATACGTTATTGCATATGTTTTAAGTTTTGTGTTTCAAGTCTGATTGAAAACGATTCATGAACCACAAAATCTTCCTTAAGATTTCCCCTCCCCGTTTTTGCACAGATTTATAAGGAAATTTTCTCTCTCAGAGCTCTCAAAAGCGGTGATCGCGATCTCATTGGGAATTCACAACTTGAGAGAATCATTCGGTGCAAAATGGACCGATCTCAATTTCGAGAATCAACGAAAGCTGGTTCAAGCCGGATTTCGAGGGTGAGCTTAAGGGAGAGCCGGCCTGTGATTTATTGAGTGTCTGTCCGCGTTTGTGCGTTCGAGATGAACAGATTTTTATGGAGTATCGTCAACACACGTATGGAACCAAGAAAAAGCTACAAGTGCTTAGAAATTTTAAAACTATAGGGTATGTTCTCTTCTGTGTGTCACAAATCAAATCATCGAACGGACTCTTCGTGCTATAATTGGCCTTTTTACTTTGACCTTTTGATTTTAAAGAGTAACTTAGGGGTGATAGAATATATTTTTGAACTTGCTGCCATGAAAAATTTTGTTTTTTCTTTCGAAATCCTCCTCTTCCAGATCTCTCCGCAGCGGTTGTGGTGACTCAACTAGGGTCGGATCGCCGTCCCGAGATGATCTCATCATTCATCCAAAGCTACCAAACACTTATGCTCAAACATAATGCACAAGGGTCCGTTCGTTGAGTATTGATCATAAAACGTGATTTTAACGAAACATTTTGCAATTAGTATATGAAAATTTAGAATTATATGAAAATGATGAAAATTAGAATAAAGTTTGTATGTCTGTAAAGTAAAAGTAAAGAGTACTTTATCCTTGCTAATTCTTTTTCTTTTCAGAAATCGCTCGTTTGGGTCGGCGGCGATTAACATGATGATGGTTGCACAAGGGAGTGTTGATGGGTGTGTTTTATTTGATAAAATCGTGAGAAGATGTTATTGATGGTGTTTTTAAGAATTTGACTGACTTGCTTACTAATTAATTACTTGTTTTCAGGTACATTGAGTACGGAATTCATGCGTGGGATGTGGCGGCAGCTGCGGTGATCATTCGAGAAGCCGGAGGGACTATCATCAGTCCGGATGGTAGGGTTTTAGAAAACAAGTTGCCGTTTTTGCTAGCTTATTTGCAACTTTGGTTCAATCGTCTATGGTTGCTAGCCACTATTTGGCTATTCTGTTAAAATCGAGCAGCAAATTAATAGCACTCTGTTTAAACCCCCCTTTTTTAAATTTAAAGAAAACATTCGTTTTCAATATTGGGAAGATCGGCAAATTGATAGGTTCGTAACGATAAATAAACGAAAACGGCTAGTTAAATTGCAAATTTTCAGTTTTTCTTTCAGGTTCTCCATTCAACGTGATGGGTCGTTGTGTTCTTTGCACGGGCACTCCACAACTTTCGTCGACCATCTCGACCAACTTCACGCACGTCCAATTTCAAGCCGAGGCTTGAATCTCGAGAAAAATCTCTTCTATCTCTTCTTCTAGTCAATTTTTGTGAGCTTTACCTTTTAATGTCTATTTATTGTTTTATTCAAAACTTTTTTAGTTCAATTTTTATCGAATTTATTGACCATTTGTCTTGTGATTCGATTTAGAATAAAAGTGCAATATTCTTTAGGGAAAAGCTTATATGAACTAGCTTATTGATTGAACTATGAACTAGCTTATTGATTAGTGCAAAATAGGAAGGATTACGGTAGATTTGGGTGGTTTCGTTTTGTACTAAAAGCCGAGCGATCTCATATCGGTGAGCGTCAATGTTCGCCGTCTCTCGCGATCTTTTCGGAGTGTCGACGATCGATCGAGGCTTTCACCATTTTGGAAGAGTTTCTGAAATTTTAACATTGATACTTTATTTCTTTAGAAATTAGCAAATTTTGTGTTACGCTTGGACTCTAAAGTTGCTTTTTTGGCTAAAAATTTACCTCATTTGACATCTCACGACTCGGCGCTCTTTCGACAACGCTTTCCACTTGATCCAAACGGCCTGCGAAAGGGATTTAAGAATATGAGAAATTAGAAATTGATACGACTACCGTAGTGATTGAAAAGAGTTCAAATGTCTTTTTAGATTGAAATGATTCGAGTTGTAGTCTTAATTGTACAGCATTCCTGGAATCAGTACGAGTGGCAACGATTTTCAGCCATTACCGCCGACTCCTCGACTAGGAATGCACTAGTTTTTTTTTTTTTTGAACAAAAACGAACGAACCGATTTTGCGACGAATCTCCTGCGGCGCTTTTATACCCAAAATGGCCACAGAAAGAAGAGCTGACAGGGTGGGAACTGACTGAAAAATTCGATTTCGACGACTCCTTTTGTTGCATTTTTGACATCTTTTCTCGGCTTCTTTTTTGAGCCGATTTATATGATTTTTAGTTTATTAGACTTAGAATTATGTGTAGTTTTGCATTTGAGATTTTGGTTTTTTAAGCTTTAACCTTTTTTTTACGAAAAACGAAAAGTCATGACGCAGCCGGGAGTCGAACTCGCGTCGTGTGGGTTGTAGACGAGCGCGCTCCTCACTGCGCCACGATGATCAAGTGGTGTTGGGTAAAAAAACTCGGTTAAGACCGGGTTCGGGTCGAAAAACCGGTCATTAGATGGGTTTTTTCGGCCGAAAAACTCGCCATTTGACGGGTTTTTTTGACTGTTTTTAAATAAGATACTGTAACTTTTTAGACACTTTTCGATTCTATTTGATTTCTATTTGTTTTCTATTTGTTTTCTATTTGTTTTCTATTTGTTTTCTATTTGATTTCTATTTGATTTCTATTTGATTTCTATTTGTTTTCTATTTGTTTTCTATTTGTTTCATTGCGTACTTGTATCGGTTTTTCGTCTCTTGGCCACAAAGAGATCATATATTGAAGAATTGAGAGAGTTGTGGAGAAAACGAGACCGCTGAGCTGAAAGAAAAGCCGTTTTTAAAAGCATAATTTGAGCAGGGAGACACCTGACTTCGTTACAGTACACTTAGACTGAATATCTTTGAGTTAGATAAAGGATTGGAAAGCTATTCAGCTATATTTAGCTATATTCAGCTATATTTAGCTATATTTAGCTATTCAGTTGTTCGGATATTCAGTTAATCAGTTATTCAGATATTCAGATATTCAGATATTCAGATATTCAGATGTTTGGCTATTCAGCTATTCAGCTATTCAGATATTCAGATATTCAGCTATTCAGATATTCAGTTATTTAGTTGTTCAGATATTCAGCTATTCAGATATTTGGCTATTCAGTTGTCCAGCTTAACCTTACCAAACACAACGCCAAACCGGCCACCGGTCCGCCATCGTCGTCCGGATTGCGGATGTGATTCCCGCAAGAATGAGACGCGTCTTTCCACCTGAAACTTTTTCTGTCTTCCTCCCTGTCTTCCTCCCTGTCTTCCTCCCTGTCTTCCTCCCTGTCTTCCTCCCTGTCTTCCTCCCTGTCTTCCTCCCTGTCTTCCTCCCTGTCTTCCTCCCTGTCTTCCTCCCTGTCTTCCTCCCTGTCTTCCTCCCTGTCTTCCTCCCTGTCTTCCTCCCTGTCTTCCTCCCTGTCTTCCTCCCTGTCTTACTCCCTGTCTTCCTCCCTGTCTTACTCCCTGTCTTCCTCCCTGTCTTACTCCCTGTCTTACCGACTATAGTAATCTTTTTTTGACAAACCATTTATTTTTTAACTCAGTTAACACAGTGGTCTCTTGAAGGTAGAGAATCGCTCTCGAAATTGCCGCTCGATTCGGTGATCCTTTTGGAAGGCCAACTCCATAACCCTTTTGATCGAGCAAACCACCGACCTGGCAAAAGAATTGATAAGGATTCGAAGAAATTTGAGAATTTTCTATGCCAGTTTCCTTGATGAATCCTTCGATTTTTGACTATTTTGATCCTTTTTGCCGTCAATTTAAGGTTTTTCGTGTTTTTCTCAGCACCAACCCTTCGCTTTTCACTATTTTAACTATCATTCGATGCAGAATCAAATTCCGCGTCGAATGACACCAAAACAAACTAAAAATACAGTATCCACGCAAAGTTATGAGACAAATCAGCCAACAACTTTTCGTAGATTTTATATTTTGAGTTGGTTTTGGCGTCATTCGACGCGGAATTTGATTCTGCATCGAATGATAGTTAAAATAGTGAAAAGCGAAGGGTTGGTGCTGAGAAAAACACGAAAAACCTTAAATTAGGATTTTGTTCAGCATCAACCCCTCAATTTTGCTTATTTGGACTATCATTTGATGGAGAATCAAATTCAGCGTCGAATGACACCAAAACCAACTCAAAATATAATATACACGCAAAGTTGTTGGCTAAAAACCGAATCCCACTGACTATGGGCGGGACTTAACATTTTGCCTCATAACTTTGCGTGTATATTATATTTTGAGTTGGTTTTGGCGTCATTCGACGCGGAATTTGATTCTGCATCGAATGATAGTTAAAATAGTGAAAAGCGAAGGGTTGGTGCTGAGAAAAACACGAAAAACCTTAAATTGCCAACGGGGGAAAAAAGGACGGCTCTTTCCCTGGTTTTTAAAAGTCTCGTGATCTTTCGAGTCGTATTTTATTATCTCGTGATCTTTCAAGTCGCTCCACATCAAGCAGTTTGACGTCTGCCCGACGCAGAAGCCTGTGACGATTCGCGCTTTGATGAGACGCTCGATTGGCTAATCAATGACCACCAAGAAGAAACTACCGGCAATAATGCAAACGCTGATGACGAGATCGACGCTGAAGCCGATAACGATCTCGTTCTACAGTTCGTTCTCTCGTCGTCGTCAATCGATCGTCAATTTCCCGCGTCTGTAACTCCCTTGTCTTTGCGTTTGTCTTTGCGTTAAACTATTAGTGTTATACATTTTCCGAAAAGCTCTTTTCATGGGCTACACAATGATAATATTAATATTTAGAAACACGGTATTTTTTGACGCATTTCTGCACGCACAAGATGGGATACTCGAAATGTTTGCTCAAAAATTGATTTTCAAAGCTTTTTTTCTCTATGATAGAGTGCTGGCATCGCTCTGAAACTACGATTTTCGGAATCTACGCAAAAATTTACCTTGAAAAGAGCTTTCAGAAACTGTATAACACTAATAGTTTAAACTCAAAAACAAGGGAGTTACAGACGCACGAAAGTGGCGATCGTTTGAAGTGGCGATCGTTTGAAGTGGCGATCGTTTGAAGTGGCGATCGTTTGAAGTGGCGATCGTTTGAAGTGGCGAATACGGTTCCAATACGGTTCCTATTTTGATCAAATACGGTTCCAATACGGTTTCGATTTTGATCAAATACGCTTCCAATACGATTCCAATACGGTTCCAATACGGTTCCTATTTTGATC
This sequence comes from Mesorhabditis belari, assembly GCA_958450365.1. Classification (NCBI taxonomy): domain Eukaryota; kingdom Metazoa; phylum Nematoda; class Chromadorea; order Rhabditida; family Rhabditidae; genus Mesorhabditis; species Mesorhabditis belari. Next base: position 26,845 of record CAUEEP010000077.1, read on the forward strand.
TAATACCGTTCCAATACGGTTCCAATACGATTCCAATACAGTTCCAATACGGTTCTAATACGGTTCCAATACGGTTCTAATACGATTCCAATACGATTCCAATACGGTTCCAATACGATTCCAATACAGTTCCAATACGGTTCCAATACGGTTCTAATACGGTTCTAATACGCTTCCAATACGTTTCCAATACGGTTCCAATATGGTTCCAATATGATTCTAATACGGTTCCAATACGATTCCAATACGATTCCAATACGTTTCCAATACGGTTCCAATACGATTCCAATATGGTTCCAATACGGTTCTAATACGGTTCTAATACGCTTCCAATACGTTTCCAATACGGTTCCAATACGATTCCAATATGGTTCCAATACGGTTCTAATACGGTTCTAATACGCTTCCAATACGTTTCCAATACGGTTCCAATATGGTTCCAATATGATTCTAATACGGTTCCAATACGATTCCAATACGATTCCAATACAGTTCCAATACGTTTCCAATACGGTTCCATAACGATTCCAATACGTTTCCAATACGGTTCCAATACGTTTCCAATACGGTTCCAATACGGTTCCAATACGATTCCAATACAGTTCCAATACGGTTCCAATACGGTTCCAATACGGTTCTAATACGATTCCAATACGATTCCAATACGGTTCTAATATGATTCTAATACGGTTCCAATACGATTCCAATACGATTCCAATACGGTTCCAATACAGTTCCCATACAGTTCCAAAATGGTTCCAATACGGTTCCAATACGATTCCAATATGGTTCCAATACAGTTCCAATACGATTCCAATACGGTTCCTATACGGTTCTTATTTGGTTTTTCAAATATCATATTTCATTGTCCAGTACTGTACCTCTATGGGCTCGAGTTGAAGAGACACTAAGGAAGATTAAACATTGGGTCAATAAAAGGTGCAGCACGAGTCGATCGCTGGAAAAATCTTACAGCAAACATCCACTCACAAAGAGAAAGCCTCTCGTTTGTAGCGTGGCCATCTCCGACGTTGGTCGACAGAATTCCTCGTCGCCTCAACAGGATATCGTCAAGTTGGCAAGGATGTCTGTCTTGGCTGTATGTGAATGCCAGCTTTAAACATCTGCGTGTCTGAGGAAAGGAAAAGAGGATCAGGAAATTTTCAAGGGACCAGCGAACTTTCAAGAGACCACGGAACTTTCAAGAGACCACGATTCAGGGAAATAGCCCTGACAAATGTTCAAATTACAAGTCAGAGAACCATTGTCTGACAACCATTGTTCAAATAACTACTATGAGAAACTTCCCCATCCTCTAACCTGTGTCAACTCGCAATCTCGTTCGACCGCGTACTCGAGCATCGATGATTCCATTAGATAAGCGTAAACTTCACTCTAAAGTTCTGTTCAATCATTTTTAAAAAAAAAAGAAGATCTTACCGTAATCCTACAGTAGAAAGGAAGTAGAAAAGGCCCTAAAGAGCAAGCCTTAAACTCATTCAGACTCTCTTTATGTCTATTTGTCCATCTACTGGTTTTGTCTCAGGTTATGACCCATTTTTCAGCTTTAATCACACACCCACGAGCTTCGGCTTAGCTTTGGTGTTCGGTAACTTTGAGTATCTTTTAGAAAACAACCTTTTTCACTAAACAGCATCGTAGAAATGTTCGTTTTTTCTTGTTTTTCTTGTTTTTCTTGCTCACCTTGACCCTTTGTATCCCCTCTCGACTATTCTGTACAAAAGTGCCGCCACCATCACTCATCGCTTTCCACATTCGCTCGTACGTCTCAATCTTTGATTCCTAAACTTGCAATCTTTAAATCAATCAATCAATCAATCAATCAATCAATCAATCAACCAATCAACCAATCAATCAATCATTCTCTTACATTAAAGAACGTCATTGTTGATCCTTTTGCCAGTGTACCGTATCGAATTTTTGTCTGCTTTGAGAGATCCTCAGCGCCCTCGATTGGCGTCTCCATTCGTCTAAAAAGCTACAAACGATACCTAGCTAACAAAGCTAACAAAGCTATCTAGCTACCTAGCTAACAAAGCTATCTAGCTACCTAGCTAACAGAGCTACCTAGCTAACAGAGCTACCTAGCTACAGTACTGGACAATGAAATATCATATTTGCAAAACGATCGTCACTTTCGCGCGTCTGTAACTCCCTTGTCTTTGAGTTTAAACTATTAGTGTTATACATTTTCTGAAAGCTCTTTTCAAGGGCTACACAATGGTAATATTGATATTTAGAAATACGGTATTTTTTGCCGCATTTCAGCGCGCACAAGATGGGATACTCCAAATTTTCGATTTTCAAAGCTGTTTTTCTTTATGATAGAGTGCTGGAATCACTCTGAAACTACGATTTTCGGAATCTACGCAAAAATTTACCTTAGAATAATCAATATTTGTAAAATTGTATGAAAGTTTCATAGCGAAAAAAACCACATTTGCGAAATTCTCACTTCCTGGGGGGTCAAGCGAGGAAGGGCGGTTTATTTGCAAAAATTGTGTTGCGTGCAACTTTGAGTGTTTTTATATTGACATCTCAGATAAGACAATGCTTCCATGGGCCTACGGAGTTTTCGGAAAAGACTTTATTTATCAAGATGACAATGACCCCAAACATCAGTCTAAAGATGTGGGACAGTGGTTTGCTAATCAAGGTGTTGAGCGCTTAGAATGGCCAAGTCAATCGCCAGATCTTAACATTATTGAGAATTTGTGGAGTGAACTTGAGCGACGAACTAAGAATCTCAAAGCCGGCAATGCTGATGAGAAGTTTGCACAGCTGGAGCAGGCTGGGAATTCTATCCCCGTTAGTTTCATCATTAATCTTCTTGATTCAATGCCTCGGCGATGTCAAGCTGTAATCGACGCTAAAGGATTTGTTACTAAATAGTGAAATTTCCATTGTGTGCTCTGGAGTTTTCTCATTATTGTTTTGTTACCGTTTTTGTTCCTTTTTCATTTCACTACATTTTTGTTAAATATTTGTTTTCCAGCTTCTTCCTCGCTTGACCCCCCAGGAAGTGAGAATTTCGCAAATGTGGTTTTTTTCGCTATGAAACTTTCATACAATTTTACAAATATTGATTATTCTAAGGTAAATTTTTGCGTAGATTCCGAAAATCGTAGTTTCAGAGTGATTCCAGCACTCTATCATAAAGAAAAACAGCTTTGAAAATCGAAAATTTGGAGTATCCCATCTTGTGCGCGCTGAAATGCGGCAAAAAATACCGTATTTCTAAATATCAATATTACCATTGTGTAGCCCTTGAAAAGAGCTTTCAGAAAATGTATAACACTAATAGTTTAAACTCAAAGACAAGGGAGTTACAGACGCGCGAAAGTGACGATCGTTTTGCAAATATGATATTTCATTGTCCAGTACTGTACCTAGCTACCTAGCTACCTAGCTACCTAGCTACCTAGCTACCTAGCTACCTAGCTACCTAGCTACCTAGCTACCTAGCTACCTAGCTACCTAGCTACCTAGCTACCTAGCTACCTAGCTACCTAGCTACCTAGCTAACAGAACGCTCGAACTCTAAGAAACTCATCATCAGCAGCTTGTGCTAAACTCAGAAATCTATGCCGATCCTTCCTCGCGGGTTCAATTCATTCGTCTCCATTCGTCTAAAAAGCTACAGTAAGACTAGAGAAAGCAGACCTAGCTACGAAAGTAGACCTAGCTACGTAAAGTAGACCTAGCTCCGTAAAGCAGACCTAGCTACGTAAAGCAGACCTAGCTACAAAACGTCCCAATTCTAAGAAACACATCACCAGCGGCTTAGAGGATAGTGTGCTAAACTCAGAAATCTATGCCGATCCAAATCTATGCTGATCCAAATCTATGGTTCAATTCCACTTCCAGCCAAAGTTTTTGCTTTTTTTCCGAAAACTTCATTATGATTATGATTATTATAGTATTTTTAAACAGTAATTAGCTTTTTTTAAAGGTTTTAAAAGTTTTTCTATAGGTTTTAGAAACATTTATCGGTGCTTTACTTACAAACGCCTTTAGCAATGCTTTTTGTTACAAACGTCTTTTGTTTTTGGAACTTTCTACACTTTCTACACTTTAAAAACATCCTAATACTCAAAAAAAAGGTTTTTGGACGAAACGGAACGTTTAGGTTCTCATTCGAGAACTTAATTGGAACTAAGGAGAACCTCTCAGAACTGAGAACCTCTCAGAACAGAGAACCTCTCAGAACAGAGAACCTCTCAGAACAGAGAACCTAATCAGAACAGAGAACCTAATCAGAACAGAGAACCTCTCAGAACAGAGAACCTAATCAGAACAGAGAACCTCTCAGAACAGAGAACCTAATCAGAACAGAGAACCTCTCAGAACAGAGAACCTAATCAGAACAGAGAACCTCTCAGAACAGAGAACCTAATCAGAACAGAGAACCTAATCAGAACAGAGAACCTAATCAGAACAGAGAACCTAATCAGAACAGAGAACCTCTCAGAACAGAGAACCTAATCAGAACAGAGAACCTCTCAGAACAGAGAACCTAATCAGAACAGAGAACCTCTCAGAACAGAGAACCTAATCAGAACAGAGAACCTCTCAGAACAGAGAACCTAATCAGAACAGAGAACCTCTCAGAACAGAGAACCTAATCAGAACAGAGAACCTAATCAGAACAGAGAACCTAATCAGAACAGAGAACCTAATCAGAACAGAGAACCTCTCAGAACAGAGAACCTAATCAGAACAGAGAACCTCTCAGAACAGAGAACCTAATCAGAACAGAGAACCTCTCAGAACAGAGAACCTAATCAGAACAGAGAACCTCTCAGAACAGAGAACCTAATCAGAACAGAGAACCTAATCAGAACAGAGAACCTAATCAGAACAGAGAACCTAATCAGAACAGAGAACCTCTCAGAACAGAGAACCTAATCAGAACAGAGAACCTCTCAGAACAGAGAACCTAATCAGAACAGAGAACCTCTCAGAACAGAGAACCTAATCAGAACAGAGAACCTCTCAGAACAGAGAACCTAATCAGAACAGAGAACCTAATCAGAACAGAGAACCTAATCAGAACAGAGAACCTAATCAGAACAGAGAACCTCTCAGAACAGAGAACCTAATCAGAACAGAGAACCTCTCAGAACAGAGAACCTAATCAGAACAGAGAACCTCTCAGAACAGAGAACCTAATCAGAACAGAGAACCTCTCAGAACAGAGAACCTAATCAGAACAGAGAACCTCTCAGAACAGAGAACCTAATCAGAACAGAGAACCCTCTCAGAACAGAGAACCTAATCAGAACAGAGAACCTCTCAGAACAGAGAACCTAATCAGAACAGAGAACCTCTCAGAACAGAGAACCTAATCAGAACAGAGAACCTCTCAGAACTGAGAACCTCTCAGAACAGAGAACCTCTCAGAACAGAGAACCTAATCAGAACAGAGAACCTAATCAGAACAGAGAACCTCTCAGAACAGAGAACCTCTCAGAACAGAGAACCTCTCAGAACAGAGAACCTAATCAGAACAGAGAACCTCTCAGAACAGAGAACCTCTCAGAACAGAGAACCTCTCAGAACAGAGAACCTAATCAGAACAGAGAACCTAATCAGAACAGAGAACCTAATCAGAACAGAGAACCTCTCAGAACAGAGAACCTAATCAGAATCGACAAAAAAGCCGAAAATTTGGCGGCAAGGAGAATTGAACCCGAGAGCCAAGATCGGCTTCAGTTCCGGGGTCTAGCACACTATCCCCTAAGCTGCCAGTGCTTTTCTTGCTTTCCGCTTTGCGTCCTATAGATGAGATCGCTGTTTTATCGAAATTCGATGCGGAATCAAAACTTTAAAAGCAAAAAAAGCAGTGGCAACCAAACTGAATCAAAAGAAAGAACACAGAAAACTCTAAAAAAGCTACTGTAGCTTAGGCGCTTTTTAGAAGCATAGAACGAACTCTAGAAAACATAGAACGAACGAAGTTTACAGTGTTTTCTATCCTTTAAAAAAAAAAACTCACTTGACAGTAGCTGTTGCAGCCAAATTTGCCGTATAGGAAGAGATGAGAACGAGAGCGAACAACCACCAAATGAGAGAAACGAGGCGAGTTGAGGCGCCGGATGGGACGACGGACGACTGAGATTTAGATTTAGAGATGATTTTGAGATGTTTCTAGTGACACAAAAACGATTTCAACGATTTCCATCTTCAAAGCCACTCACCTGTTGCATCAGCGAGCAAAACGGGAACCAGAAAGCGTTCTCTGCGCTCAGCCACGCTGCTTTGTTCGCGATTCTTGTCAAACGCTCACTGGGTGAAAGTCTAGAAGGTTAAAGAAGTCTAGAACGTTAGAAAAGTCTAGAACGAGGTCTAGAACGAAGTCTAGAAGGCTTAATTTCAACTCACCGAAACTCACTGGTTTAATTGGTTTAAGTTAAAATGAAAAAGCGAAAAGTCAGAAGACTGAATAAGAATCTAGATGAATAAGAATAAAGATGAAATAAGAATTCTATTTGAAAAGACATTACATTTTATTTTCAACTATGCTCTTCCATTTTATGGGCTTAGAATTTGGATGCTTCATTCGAATTGGCCCATTCCATTGACCCATTGGAGTATCCCATTGACCCATTGGCCCATCCCATTAGCCCATCCCATTGGCTCATCCCTTTGACCCATTCCATTGACCTATCCCATTGACCCATCCCATTGACCCATCCCATTGGCCCATCCAATTGACCCATTCCATTGGCCCATCCCATTAGCCCATCCCATTGGCCCATCCCATTAGCCCATCCCATTGGCTCATCCCTTTGACCCATTCCATTGACCTATCCCATTGACCCATCCCATTGACCCATCCCATTGGCCCATCCAATTGACCCATCCCATTGGCCCATCCAATTGACCCATTCCATTGGCCCATCCCATTAGCCCATCCCATTGGCTCATCCCTTTGACCCATTCCATTGACCTATCCCATTGACCCATCCCATTGATCCATCCCATTGACCCATTCCATTGACCCATCCCATTGGCCCATCCAATTGACCCATCCCATTGGCCCATCCAATTGACCCATTCCATTGGCCCATCCCATTAGCCCATCCCATTGGCTCATCCCTTTGACCCATTCCATTGACCTATCCCATTGACCCATCCCATTGATCCATCCCATTGACCCATTCCATTGACCTATCCCATTGGCCCATCCAATTGACCCATCCCATCGGCCCATCCCATCGGCCCATCCCATCGGCCCATCCCATTGGCCCATCCAATTGGCCCATCCAATTGACCCATTGGCTCATCCCATTGGCCCATCCCATTAGCCCATCCCATTGGCTCATCCCATTGACCCATCGAGTTGGCCCATCCCATGACCCATCCCATGACCCATTCCATCGGCCCATTCCATTGACCCATTGGCTCATCCGATTCACCCATTGGCCCATCCCATTGGCCACAACGATTCCTTTTCCCAATAAGCGAAATGTGTAGAGAAATTGTGCTCGGATCGCATTTAAAGTCGGCTCTCGGATCGCAGATCGGCGAATTCGGGCAAAGTTTGAGTTGGATCCGACAATCTCCAGCAACTCCGCATTATCGAGGACCACGGGACGAGGCTCATCTTCCAAGCAACAGGACGAGCCTCATCTTCCCATCAACGGGACGAGCCTCATCTTCCAATCAACAGGACGAGGCTCATCTTCCAAGCAACAGGACGAGCCTCATCTTCCAATCAACAGGACGAGGCTCATCTTCCAAGCAACAGGACGAGCCTCATCTTCCAAGCAACAGGACGAGGCTCATCTTCCCATCAACAGGACGAGGCTCATCTTCCAATCAACAGGACGAGCCTCATCTTCCAATCAACAGGACGAGCCTCATCTTCCCATCAACGGGACGAGCCTCATCTTCCAAGCAACAGGACGAGGCTCATCTTCCAAGCAACAGGACGAGGCTCATCTTCCCATCAACGGGACGAGGCTCATCTTCCAATCAACAGGACGAGCCTCATCTTCCAATCAACAGGACGAGCCTCATCTTCCAATCAACGGGACGAGCCTCATCTTCCAATCAACAGGACGAGGCTCATCTTCCCATCAACGGGACGAGCCTCATCTTCCAAGCAACAGGACGAGCCTCATCTTCCAAGCAACAGGACGAGCCTCATCTTCCAATCAACGGGACGAGGCTCATCTTCCAATCAACAGGACGAGGCTCATCTTCCAATCAACAGGACGAGGCTCATCTTCCAATCAACGGGACGAGGCTCATCCTCCAAGCAAATGGGACGAGACTCATCTTCCAACCTCTGATCCCCGTCACGAAAACGAAACCATTCCTGGCAAGTCCTTTCACTCAAAACGTTTTCTCCGAATGCTTCACAAAGATTGCGACCGCGATGCTGATTCCTTCATTTTGAAGTGATAAAGAAGCCGCAAAATGTAATGGACCTTTGTAATGGACCTTTGAAATGGTTTAAAATGGGAAATGGCTTATGAGAGAAGTGGCTTATGAGGCTTAAAGCTTGCCACAAATCGGTAAAGCATTTTTAAATAAAATCTTTCAATTGCTATTTTAAAGAAAATCGTTGAACGAATCGTTTTCAAATTCTACAGAATTATGCAGTTAAATAAGCTTCTTTAATAAGCTTGAAATAGCTTTGATAAGCTTCTAATTGCTTTGATAAGCTTTTAATAGCTTTGATAAGCTTTTAATAGCTTTGATAAGCTTCTAATTGCTTTGATAAGCTTTTAATAGCTTTGATAAGCTTGAAATAGCTCTTTTACTTTAACAATAAAATAGAAAACTAAAATTGTTTTGTTTTGTTTTGAAAGAAAGTGTCCAAATTGAGTGGTGGCGGTTTAGAAAAAGGAAAAAAGACATTCAAATTGAATACAATACAATTGTTGTTACCGACTTTGCCAAGATCCACAAGGAAAACGCGGTGAAAAGATAGGCGACAAGGAGAAGCAACCAAACCGATGAAGTGAGTGGGCCGAGAAATGTGAGTAGAGAAGTGGTGGAGACGAGACGGCGCTGGAAAGTTAGCGTACTGTCCATTACGGGCACTAGGGATATCTTTGATTCGATTCGATTAGATTCGATTCGATTTTTAGCTGCAATGACCGCTTGGCGCCTCCGGGGCATACTGTCAACTAGATCGCGTAAAATTTGTGGCGCAATTGTCGCTCAAACTCGCCGTACGAAGTACCAAAGATCCGCCTTAGAGCTAAAACCGCCTTCCCTTGAGTTTCGTCATGATAAACGCCCATAGTTGTTCAATAGCATTCAAATCGGCGCTTTATGGAGGAGCTGAAACGAGTTGAACACGATTTACGCGGAACCATCCGGGTAGGCGAGCTCTTCCTCCACTGGCAAGTCGAACCAGTGCGGCTGACTGACTCTTGTGGCAAGGAGCATTGTCCTGGTAGAGGAGCCATCCTTGTCCCATGTTGGCGGTCGCAAAAGAAAGAAGATTGTTCTCCAGGATCGTCTTGCGCTGGGCATCAAGAGTCGAGCTGAGAAGGACCAAGGACCAATGGACCCGATGAACTTCTTGCCATAGCTCCTTCTTGCCATAGCTCCTTTAAAAAATCTCTCTTTAGAATGGTCAAGATGTCAGTTTCAATATGGTATAGATTTGGTTCCTTTTCGGAGCATAGATTGGAGCATAGATTTGGTTCGTTTTCGGTATCGATTTAGTTCCTCCTTGGTACAGATTTGGTTCCTTTGGGCCACGACTTGGTTCCTTTTCGGTACAGATTTGGTTCCTTTGGGCCACCACTTGGTTCCTTTTCGGTACAGATTTGGTTCCTTTGGGCCACGACTTGGTTCCTTTTCGGTACAGATTTGGTTCCTTTGGGCCACCACTTGGTTCCTTTTCGGTACAGATTTGGTTCCTTTTCGGTACAGATTTGGTTCCTTTTCGGTACAGATTTGGTTCCTTTTCGGTACAGATTTGGTTCCTTTGGGCCACGACTTGGTTCCTTTTCGGTACAGATTTGGTTCCTTTGGGCCACGACTTGCTTCCTTTTCGGTACAGATTTGGTTCCTTTTCGGTATCGATTTAGTTCCTCCTTGGTACAGATTTGGTTCCTTTGGGCCACCACTTGGTTCCTTTTCGGTACAGATTTGGTTCCTTTTCTCTACAAGCTTGGTTCCTCTTTGGTATCGATAGGGTATAGATTTGGCTCCAATATTGCATAGATTTGGCTCCAACACGGCATCGATTTGACTCCAATGTGTTAGAGATTTGGTTGTGTACCGAGATGCGATCATCGACCTAGACAAGCGTGGCGTTCTGGCGATGGATATCTCTAAGCGGTTGATGATTAGGATTGGGAGACTAGTTTACTAGCCCTTCCCTCCCTCCCTTCCCCCAAGTGCTGTAGTGCTGTAGTGCGGCTGCTTGGGGGATTAGGGGGCTAGATTTGAGACTTTCTAAAAAATACTCAATACGTTTACTTACTTTGAACAAGATCGAGATCCCCAAATGCATGTAGGGAACTGAGAAATCAATGACTTCCGACCGGGAATAGGTGATTGTGAGAGCTGAGACGGCAAGATCGGCTTCCTAGAGAGGATTCTCTTTTTAATAAACAACTCAACTCCAAATTTAGAGGAACAGGTCTGTACTTTACTATAAACTATACTATAAAGCCTATAAAGTACTATAAAGTCTGTAAAGTACTATAAAGTCTACAAAGTACTATAAAGTACTATAAAATCTGTACTTTAAAGCACTTCAACTTCCTAAAGAACTTCACTGACCCCTCTCAACAACTCTCCAACAAGTCCATTCCATTGTCCGCTTGCATCCTTCGATCCGTATGTTTTATCTTTCACCTAGAAACGTAGCTAGATCGTAGCTAGATCGTGGATCGTAGCCAGATCGTAGATCGTAGCTAGATCGTAGCTAGATCGTAGCTAGATCCTAGCTAGATCGTAGCTAGACCGTAGACCGTAGATCGTAGCTAGATCGTGGATCGTAGCTAGATCGTAGCTAGATCCTACCTAGATCGTAACTAGATCCTAGCTAGATCGTAGCTAGACCGTAGACCGTAGATCGTAGCTAGATCGTAGCTAGATCGTAGCTAGATCGTAGCTAGATCGTAGCTAGATCGTAGCTAGATCCTAGCTAGATCGTAGCTAGACCGTAGATCATAGCTAGATCGTAGCTAGATCCTAGCTAGATCGTAGCTAGATCGTAGCTAGATCCTAGCTAGATCGTAGCTAGACCGTAGATCATAGCTAGATCGTAGCTAGACCGTAGATCGTAGCTAGATCATAGCTAGATCGTAGATCGTAGATCCTAGCTATTTCTATCTCACCTCATGCAAAATATACGTAAAATTGAGTGTCTCAGCGATTTTACTCAACAAATCGATACAGTATCCCTTGTAGTGTTTCCCATTTTTCGGATCTCTCCTTTCAGCCTCCTCGTCGTGCATCACGAATGGGGCTTCCTAGAATGGCTTCCTTTCTAGAATTCTATGGAAACACTCATAACTTAGCTTAGCCAAGTTAACTTAACTTCGTAATCCATTTCCTAGTCCATTTCCTAAACCGTTTCCTCTTTCTGCCACAAGCTTGTCTCTATTTTTATCCAATCTCAACTTTTTCTTATCTTTCGATATCCTTTTTGAACCTTTAGAGAACATGTTATTTCGGATCCACTGTACGATTGAACTATAGTTAGAGATTACTGTAATTACTAGAACAAGAAATTACTGTAGCACTTCTTGGAGAGGTCATTATAGGCTAAATAAAGATATAGTACTAATAGAGTGAAGTAAAGGGTCTGTCACAATTACCTTTTCAAAGTAAAACAAGCTTTCTAACCTGATAAATCACCAAAATACAAATTTTTAGAAATACAAATCCTTATCAACGTGTAACAATTCGAATTAACAGTTAAATTTCGATGCAAGCGTTAGCTGAAAAGCAGCTAAATTCAATTGTAAGAGAAATAAGGCGGTAATTGTGACGCACCCTGTGCCCTAGATCCCCGTGCTCTGCCCTAGATCCCTCTACTGTACCATAGATCCCTCTACTGTACCCTAGATCCCTCTACTGTACCTACTGTACCCTAGATGTACCCTAGATCCCTCTGCTGTACCCTAGATCCCTCTACTGTACCTACTGTACCCTAGATGTACCCTAGATCCCTCTACTGTACCCTAGATCCCTCTGCTGTACCCTAGATCCCTCTACTGTACCCTAGATCCCTCTACTGTACCCTAGATCCCTCTACTGTACCCTAGATCCCTCTACTGTACCCTAGATCCCTCTACTATACCCTAGATCCCTCTACTGTACCCTAGATCCCTCTACTGTACCCTAGATCCCTCTACTGTACCCTAGATCCCTCTACTATACCCTAGATCCCTCTACTGTACCCTAGATCCCTCTACTGTACCCTAGATCCCTCTACTATACCCTAGATCCCTCTACTGTACCCTAGATCCCTCTGCTGTACCCTAGAATGTCCGTTACTAAACGTAGAATAAAACCAACCAAATAAACGGCCACTTTCATCACATTTCCCTCCAATTTTCGCAGATTCTCCCTTGAGGAACTCTTCGCGGTGATCACCTCGTAAACATCACGATTCGAATTGTATTTGGAAAGAAGCTAAAGTTAAATTAGTTAAAAGCTTTGCTAAACAGTTAAACAGCTAAAAGTTAAACAAAAAAAAAAGCTTTGCTCAAGCTTTAGATGTACTCTGTGCTCTTTAAAAGAACCCTTTCTAGCGCACCGGATTCTCGAACATTTGAACAGAACAAAGCGAGCATTTGATCTTTCTTACTTTCCAATCGATTTTCCCTACTTTCCAATCGATTTTCCCCATTTTCCTTTGATAGAAATGGAGATCATTTCGAGAAGAGTTCTCCATTCGATTTCTTTTTTGTGGAAATGAATTGAGCTTCTGAATAAAAGCTAATATTGCTAATATTGATTGCTTTTGAATAAAACGTGAGCTATAGTAGAGCCTGTTTTTTTTTTTAAAACCCTTATCTATTAACCTTTTGAATGTGTTGCTGTATTTGTTTCCCATCCATCCATTTCCCCTCACACGCGGCTCCATTCTGTGGAGTGATCTCATTTTCGGCAAACGATAACAAAGTGATCGTCTCGTGCCAGTGTTGGCTCAATGTCTGAAAACAAGTGATAGACGAGGATTTTCGTGATTTTCTTGATTTTCGAGCGCTTAAGTGCTTCTTTTCCGTTCGAAATTCGCAAAAAATAAATCCCCAATCATTTTTCGTTATGCGGAAAGTTTGAAAATGCGGAAAATGCGGAAAATTCCGCCAAATTCGCCAAATTCACCAAATTTGCATCCTTTCATGAAAATGAATAAAGAAAAGCACAAAAAATGATTCTTTTGCTATTTCCTGTCGCCGTGGATTCATGTTTCGCTATTAAAGCCGATACAATCTCGTTCTTTCAACAACGCCGCATCTTGCGCATCTCTACTGCCCATCTACTACTACATCTACGCATCTACTGCCCATCTACTACATCTACGCATCTACTGCCCATCTACTACTACATCTACGCATCTACTGTCCATCTACTACTACATCTACGCATCTACTGCCCATCTACTACATCTTGCGCATCTACTACTACATCTACGCATCTACTGCGCCAACTATCACGTTATGAAGCTGTCGGGAATAGTTATTGTTTGCTAATAGATTTGCTAATAGATTCCCAAAAGGAATATCCCTAATTGTTTTCTAAATAGCACTACCGTAAATACTGTAATTGGACCCCATGGGGTACTATTTTTCCCCTCCCCCTCTAGGGTGGGGTACTATTAGAGGGTGGGGCACTATTAGAGGGTGGGTTACTATTTTACACCACTATTCGAGTTACCAAATCAGGATACATCCAAATAATCTGTTCAAAAGCAAACTTTTCCTTTAGTTTTTATTGGTTTCAGCCATTTGAAAATTTAACAGCAAAACGAAACAAAAACAACTAACAAGCGAAATCAATAGTCAGTTATCACTGAATGAATTCATTATTTTCTTGATCATCAATTCCTGGATGTCCTTGAAATCCCGTTGATGCGAGCGGCTCCAAGAGTTCCTCAATTTCTGTCTCTGTCCGTGCATTTCTCATCGCCTGTACAATAGATTAAAGATAAGTCCACCGAAAGAGCGTTACAAGTATTCCGCCTATGATCTCATTATCGAAGCACTTGCGTTTCTTCTCTTTCCAACAGAGCAATGATTTTGATTGGAGCTTTGTCTCGATTTTTTCGTTCATCGTTTTCCGATGCACCACGACAAAAGGGCGCAACTTTTTCCCATCGGAACGAGCAGTGAGCATCACGGATATATTCATCTTGTCATAGCCGCGGGTGAGAACACCAACTTCTTTGGCTCCAACCGCTTCGATACACTTGCTCGTCGAAGCATCCAGCCAAACCGCCGTCTCATCGCAAGCAACAATGTGCTTGTAATCGCCTTCTTTGATTGTCTTGTTCAGCCTCAGAATGTGCGCGACGATGGCCTTCTCAAATTTGGTCGGCAGCTTTTGACAAGTTGGTGCCCTCAAAGAAAGTTGATGGCGCCTCAAGAACGACTCCATCCAGCCATGGGTTCTTTTGAAAGAAATTTCAGCTTTTTCGAATTGATTAGCCGCTTCATTTCAGATAATCCGGCGTGTCACTCGTTTCTTCCCGGCTCGACGATCCCGTATCCATTCAGCCAAACCGATATCAATCCCCTCAACCGATATTAAAGTGGCTTCTAAGTGGTTCAAATCTTCTAAGTGGACCAATCTTTATTATTTTGGTGTTACTTTGTTGCACTTGTTGAGATCTACAATCATAAAGATTGGCCCACTTAGAAGAAAGTTATGGCGAGCTGCGCAAAAAATTTGGCGCAAAGTAGCTACCCCAAATTTAAAAACAACAAATTTATGGGATAAAATTAAAAATACAAACGATTTCTGAAAATACATGAAAATTTTCCGCTTTAAAAGAGTTGTTTGTAGTTACACGTTAGGTGGGGGGTGGGGTACTATTAGAGGGGTGGGGCACTATTAGAGGGGTGGGGTATTATTTTTTCCCTCCCCCTCTAGGGTGGGGTACTATTAGAGGGGGGGTACTATTAGAGGGGTGGGGTCCAATTACAGTATTTACGGTAATTTCTTTTCACTGAATTTCTTATGTTTTAGGGTAATGTCAATCGTAGCGTCGTGTATTCTGGTGATTCTTGGAGTCTGTTGCTTCTTGGAGTCTAGTGCTTCTTGGAGTCTGTTGCTTCTTGGAGTCTGTTGCTTCTTGGAGTCTGTTGCTTCTTGGAGTCTAGTGCTTCTTGGAGTCTAGTGCTTCTTGGAGTCTAGTGCTTCTTGGAGTCTAGTGCTTCTTGGAGTCTAGTGCTTCTTGAGTATCTTTGTGACTTCTTTGATGCTCCCTAGTGCTGTCCAGGCCGCTCGTTTTCTTCTGTCGACTTCTGTCGACTTCTGCCAACTTCTGGTCTTAGGTCTCCCTCCATGTTGATGCTTCCTCCGAGGTAGATGTAAGAGGTGACTTCTTCAACTGTGACTTCTTGTGGTTAGCCATCCAGCTTGATCTCTCCAGGTGGGCACCTGTATTTGTGTGCATTCAACCGAAAACTCAATGCCTGGTGGCTTCCTCATGCTCTGAGGAAAGCATGGTGCCCTTTTTCTTTGTCATTGTCATTTCCTATACCTCGCTGAATCTGAATCTGAATGTGAATACAAATCTGAATACCATTTTTCGAGAGCTCGACTTCAGATGAACCAGTGGAAAGAAAAAAAGGTTGAAAAAGCACGATTTTTATAGAATCTAGTTTCATAGAACCCCATTGAATATCGAGTTTTTGCAAAATCTATTTAAATTTAGAATTAGATCTATTTAGATAGAATATTTGAATGATTTTCGATATTTTTAAACATCTAGCCTAAGAAAATCACAATTTTCAAGTAACATTCCTCCGAAAACGGGCACACAGAGCTGGTGACACGAGAAAAATGAAAGGATTTAGACTGGGAAGTTCTCTCTCAAAAACTAGATATTCACCGCACAGTCCAAACCTTTCCCCTTTTTGATTTTCATCTATTCCGAATCTATTCGCTGGCTGCAGAACTCGATAGTTGCACGAGAGCACTTTTGCAGAAGCTCAACACTCGAATCCCCCACTAGATCATCCCAAGCTGCAGAAGCTGCAGAAGCTGTAGGAGCTGCAGAAGCTGTAGGAGCTGCAGAAGCTGTAGGAGCTGCAGAAGCTGTAGGAGCTGCAGAAGCTGTAGGAGCTGCAGAAGCTCAACACTCGAATCCTCCACTAGATCATCCCAAGTTGCAGAAGCTGTAGGAGCTGCAGAAGCTGTAGGAGCTGCAGAAGCTGTAGGAGCTGCAGAAGCTGTAGGAGTTGCAGAAGCTGTAGGAGCTGCAGAAGCTGTAGGAGCTGCAGAAGCTGTAGGAGCTGCAGAAGCTCAACACTCGAATCCCCCACTAGATCATCCCAAGCTGCAGAAGCTGCAGAAGCTGTAGGAGCTGCAGAAGCTGTATGAGCTGCAGAAGCTGTAGGAGCTGCAGAAGCTGTAGGAGCTGCAGAAGCTCAACACTCGAATCCTCCACTAGATCATCCCAAGCTGCAGAAGCTGCAGAAGCTGTAGGAGCTGCAGAAGCTCAACACTCGAATCCCCCACTAGATCTCATCGTCAGCTACATGAAAAGACCCCACATCGATAGGTGATAAGCGATAAGCGCTCAATAAGCGGTTCTCGAGATTTCGAGGAATTTTACGCAACACTCAGAACGCCTTACTATTAGAGAAAAAACGGAATAGTTTAAAGTTAGCTATTTAATAGTTTAAAGATACCAATTCTTTTTCGACTCTTTACCAAGTGCTTCTCGATTTTCTTTGGCTTTTCATTAAGGCTCGAGATTGCCGTGAGATTGCAAGAAGTTTCGATTGAATCCAGAGAGAAATCCTGAAGCTTTTAAATGAAATTAAAAGCGATTAAAGATTAAGGTTGGTTTTTTGAAGTTTTCTTCAAACTTAAAGCAAAACTCAAGCAAATTCTCCTCTTTAAATAAAGCAGTGAATTTTGAAAACCGAAAACCTGATCGAGGAAAGCAATCGAGTGAATGCCCGAGCAGAGATCCGTCGACTCAATGCGGCCAATCGTTTCGCGAGTTTTCTAAAAAAAAACGTTGCACTAAACACCTCTAAAATTTCCGCTTTTCACCTCTGGAGAAGCCAAGATGATGAAATGAATGTCAAGCGGGAGTTTTTCAAGAGAATCCGATAGAAAAGATAGTCTAAAAGATCTATAATCTATAAGCTATGATCTATAAGCTATAACCTTTAATCGATAATCTTAATCGATAATCTATAACCTACAATCCATAATCTATAACCTATAATCTTTAATCTATAATCTATAATCTATAATCATTAATCGATAATCTATAAGCTATGATCTATAATCTATAAACTATAATCTACAATCCATAATCATTAATCGATAATCATTAATCAATAATCATTAATCCATAATCATTAATCGATAACCTATAATCTATAATCGACAATCCATAATCATTAATCATTAATCATTAATCAATAATCATTAATCAATAATCATTAATCATTAATCATTAATCAATAATCATTAATCAATAATCATTAATCAATAATCATTAATCCATAATCATTAATCAATAATCATTAATCCATAATCATTAATCAATAATCATTAATCAATAATCATTAATCAATAATCATTAATCAATAATCATTAATCAATAATCATTAATCCATAATCATTAATCGATAACCTATAATCTATAATCGACAATCCATAATCATTAATCAATAATCATTAATCAATAATCATTAATCTATAATCTACAATCTACAATCTATAATCTACAATTTATAAACTACAATCTATAATCTACAATCTATAATCTACAATTTATAAACTATAAACTACATTTTAAAAATCCCGTAAACTGAACCTTGCTGTGAACGGGGGAAACGAGTGACCGAGAGAGGACAAACGGAGGGAAATCGAGAAAACTGAAAATTAAACGTAAACGCACTGCTTCTGGTGCACTGGAGTTTCTTTAAATTTCCTCGAAATATCAATAGTTTTCATATTGAAAAATCAAGGAATTCAGTGCGCCAGAAGGAAAAGTTACAAAGCCATAAAGCTACAAAGCCACAAAGCCACAAAGCTACAAAGCCACAAAGCTACAAAGCCACAAAGCTACCAAATCACTACAGTGCTACAAGTGTCGTAAAAATGTACAATATTACAGCTAGATTACAGTAGTTACATTATTTAGTTACCGTTTAGTTACCGTTTAGTTACAGTAGTTAGTTTAGTAGCTATTTAGCTACAGTATCCTCTATTTGTGATAAGACATACGGTAAGGATCGTCCGAATAGAGAACAGAGACGAGACGCCAACGCTCGGCTTGAATCTGAATGGATTCCTTTGATTCTAATTCGTGAACCAGCTACAGTATGCCAAAACTGTCATGAGCTCACAAGGGAATGGTTCGAGCTGGACGGACGATTTCGCTACGCTGGCCGGACGATTTCACCGGACTAAACGCCTATCGATCATGAACGAGCACGATGCTCTTTTTATTTTTTTCCCATTCTCAATGGTTCACGAGAAAAACGCTTGCAGTTTTTGGCAAAGTTTTAGCAATATTTTAGCGCCGACTCGGAAAATCGCACCTCGAGGATATATGGGCTCTTTCCTTCCCTTCCTCGGTAAGTGTAGAGGTAAGTGTGCCCACTCTTTATCTCACTTTTCCTTTTCTTGACCCTGGTTCGGTTACGGTTGCGAAAATTCTTTTGCTTTCTTTGGCTGAACCTTTAATCTGAATTTAAAAGGATCCGAATCAGAGTCAAGAAAAAGCAAAAACGAGATTAAGAGCGGGCACACTTACCTCTACACCATCCGGTCAAGAAAAGGAAACGTGAGATGAAGAGTGCGCACACTTTCCTCCTCGTCGTGAACGTGACCGCATGGTGTAGGGGTAAGTGTGCCCGCTCTTAATTTCGCTTTTCCTTTTCTTGAACGCATGGTGCAGAGGTAAGCGTAGAGGTCGCTCTTAATCTCGCTTTTCCTGCTTCTCCATGCTGTTCTCCATGCTCGATAGGCGTTTAGTCCGGTGAAATCGTCCGGCCAGATCCAATACGGTTCCAATATGCTTCCAATATGGTTCTTTTTAGATCCAATACGGTTCCAATATGGTTCCAATAGGGTTCTTTTTAGATCCAATATGGTTCCAATATGCCTTCAATACGGTTCTTTTTAGATCCAATATGCTTCCAATATGGTTCCAATACGGTTCTTTTTAGATCCAATACGGTTCCAATATGCTTCCAATACGGTTCCTTTTAGATCCAATATGGTTCCAAAATGCTTCCAATACGGTTCTTTTTAGATCCAATATGGTTCCAATACAGTTCCTTTTAGATCCAATATGGTTTCAATATGGTTTCAATATGGTTCCAATACGGTTCCTTTTAGATCCAATATGCTTCCAATACGATTCTTTTTAGATCCAATACAGTTCCAATACGGTTCCAATACGGTTCTTTTCAGATCCAATACGGTTCCAATACGGTTCCTTTTAGATCCAATATGGTTCCAATACGGTTCTTTTTAGATCCAATATGGTTCCAATATGCTTTCAATACGGTTCTTTTCAGATCCAATACGGTTCCAATACGGTTCTTTTTAGATCCAATACGGTTCCAATATGCTTCCAATACGGTTCTTTTTAGATCCAATATGGTTCCAATACAGTTCCTTTTAGATCCAATATGGTTTCAATACGGTTCCAATACGGTTCTTTTTAGATCCAATATGGTTCCAATACAGTTCCTTTTAGATCCAATATGGTTTCAATATGGTTTCAATATGGTTCCAATACGGTTCCTTTTAGATCCAATATGCTTCCAATACGATTCTTTTTAGATCCAATACAGTTCCAATACGGTTCTTTTTAGATCCAATACAGTTCCAATACGGTTCTTTTTAGATCCAATACGGTTCCAATATGCTTCCAATACGGTTCTTTTTAGATCCAATACAGTTCCAATACGGTTCCAATACGGTTCTTTTTAGATCCAATATGGTTCCAATATGCTTTCAATACGGTTCTTTTCAGATCCAATACGGCGTAGCGAAATCGTCCGGCTAGTTCAAACCATTTCCTTCTCTTGCACTCCAATTTAGCATTACCATCGTCGCTACAGCCGCGGCCACATCCACTCCGCCCAATCCCATTTCGAGTTTCCAATCGCGACTTTTCTCTTTTGAAAGTGGCCATTTTTGAGGTAAAGGAGAAAGACTAAAGCTTTCATTTTGAAAATTATTCATTTCATTATTCAAAATTATTCGTTTCATCTCCTAAACCGTGCCCCACTTTCGCTTTTTACCGTAATCTTGTCTCTTTTTCGGGTAGGCTAATTTCCGCAATTTTTTTTTGTGCAACTCGCCATAACTTTCTTCTAAGTGCGCCAATCTTTATGATTTTGGTGTCATTTTGTAGATCTTAATAAGTGCAACAAAATTACACCAAAATCATAAAGATTGGCGCACTTAGAAGAAAGTTATGGTGAGTTGCGCAAAAAAAAGATGGCCCTGACCTAGATGAGTCATAACTTTTTTCTTAGACGGCCAATCTTTCTGCTCTTTGTGTCATTTTGTAGAACTCAATAAGAGCAATAAAATGACACCAAAATCATAAAGATTTGCGCACTTAGAAGAAAGTTATGGTGAGTTGAGTAAATAAAATGGCGGAAATTAGTCGATGGATCTCGATTTTTATCGAATTTATTATTTTTCTATCATTTCGAGAATTGATTTCAGCTTTTTCCCCGGTTTCTTTATGTTTATAAGCTTCTTTTTTTATCAGATAGATTCGTTAAAAATCGAGATAAAATTATGGAAAATGGGGCAGCGTTTAGAAAGTGAGAAATTATTTAATATTAGGTTGATGCAAAAGTCTTTTTCATTTTTTTCGTACTTCCGTTAAAAAGTAACAAATGCACCAATTGAACAACGGTTTATTGCATTCGAAAGGCCAATTATTTTTCTGCAAAATGACATTAAAACGAGTTTAAAATGTCTTATGTCTAGAGATTTTTTTGAGAGCCTGAAGTCGGGTAGTCAAAAAAGGCGACGGCTCGATGCTGATGCATTTTAGACGCTTTAGCTAAGGAAACCAATCTTGATGTTAATAAATAAAAGATAGAGCACAAATAGTTAGGTAGATGGCCAAATTTCCAGAGAAATTGATTCAGCCAATTTCTTTATAGAGGTTTTTATAGATTTTTATGAAAAACCCGTTTTCACTCTCGAATTTGCTTGAAAGTGAACCAAAATTGACTTAAAAAGATGGGAAATTGAACAATAAACACTTTTCATTTCGAGTAAACCATAGGTTAATTGATGACTTTGTTATTTTTCAAAAGAAGTACGAAAAAAATGAAAAAGACTTTTGCATCAACCTAATATTTAAATATTAAAACTCACGATATCACAGGGATCGATCGAGCCGCCGTGAAAGCGATCAGGAAATTGGAAATTGACGGAAAAGTGGGGAGAAGAATCACACGAGAGCCGATTTGAATACAAGAACAGACTGGAAAATCATGAAAATCATGGATGTCCGGATTCAGCTCCGAATCTCTACATAAACATAAAAAGAACGAAAAGATCACTACGCGACACTCCAACAGGAAATCCATATAAGTGTCGTGTGGGCGTTTAGTAGTGTCGCGTAGTCATCTTTTTGTTCTTTGTATGCTTGCGTAGAGGCTCGGATCCGGAGATCCCTGCTGGAAACATCTCGTGTACTTTGTGCTCTCTTGTAACCCTTCCTGGTGCACTGAAATGCTTGACTCTTCGCACAATTCCAAGTCGTGAACGAGAGGAAATGAACGAAGAAAATTATACATTTCAGTGCACTAGAAAGAGTGTATTTACAAAATTCTGGACAAAATATATAATGACCGTATTTCTTCTAATAGAAGCCGCGACTTCTATTAAAGAACGACTTCTATTAAAGAGCGACTTCTATTAAACAGCGTCTCCTATTAAACAGCGTCTCCTATTAAAAAGCGTCTCCTATTAAAAAGCGACTATCTAGTTCTAGCTTCAGTTTTAGATCCAGTTCTAGCTTCAGTTCTAGCTTCAGTTCTAGATCTAGTTCTAGTTCTAGATCCAGCTCTAGATCTAGTTCTAGATCTTGTTCTAGATCCAGTTCTAGTTCTAGATCTTGTTCTAGTTCTAGATCTAGTTCTAGATCTAGTTCTAGATCTTGTTCTAGATCCAGTTCCTAGTTCTAGATCTTGTTCTAGTTCTAGATCTAGTTCTAGATCTAGTTCTAGATCTTGTTCTAGATCCAGTTCTAGTTCTAGATCTTGTTCTAGTTCTAGATCTAGTTCTAGATCTAGTTCTAGATCTTGTTCTAGATCCAGTTCTAGTTCTAGATCTTGTTCTAGTTCTAGATCTAGTTCTAGATCTAGTTCTAGATCTTGTTCTAGATCCAGTTCTAGTTCTAGATCTTGTTCTAGTTCTAGATCTAGTTCTAGATCTAGTTCTAGATCCAGTTCTAGTTCTAGTTCTAGATTTATTAAAATACCTAATATTAAAGAGCGTCTCCTATTAAAAAGCGTCTCCTATTAAAAAGCGACTTCTATATACGATTTCTTTTCAAGATATTCAACTGTTTAAATGGTTTGGTGGGAAATTCTCTTCAAATGTAAAGATATTCAATTTACTCGGCGTCTAAAATGGATTACTCGTAGTTACTCGACGGAAAACGGCGATTAATCGAGTAAAGAATTACTCATGCAAATTTTACTGACGTAATTATCTACTCGGAACGGGAACAAACTCGAGTTTCTATCGAAATACGATATCCAAAAAAATTTTCTTACCACTTTTCATCGTTTCCATCACACTCGTCGTTTCATATGCGCAAAAGTTGACATCTTTTCGCGACGAATTGTTCAAAGAGGCGAGTTGATTGAGGGAATTGCTTGGAACAGCTGAAAAACAAAAGATTTCTGTGTTTCTGACTACAAATCGAGTTTTATCTTTTCAACTGGAACTAGCTTTCTCTATCTTAGCTTGATCTTAAATCTAAAGGTTATCTAAAGATATCTAAAGGTTATCTAAAGGTTATCTAACGATAACTAAAGATATCTAACGATTATCTTGTCATCTCCGAGCCAAACTGATATTTTAGTTACTATTGTTATTATTGAATGATTTGTCTATTCTTATGCAAATGTGTCCTCCCCTGTGCTTATCCCTTTTATTGCCGAGAAGGGGCGGTCCTTGGGATTGCCTAGGAGGACAAGTGAGATTCTCATTTTGGAGTCCCCCCTTCCCCTTACACTCATTTCTAATCTATTCATCTTATTGTATTACTGTAAATAAAGATACGTATCTTCCGGGTTTATGCAACTGCAGTACAGGTCCTAGAAGGACCTAGAAGGGCCTAGAAGGCCTAGCATTTGGAGTCCCCCTTCCCCTTACACTTATTTGAAAAAAAGATTATCTAAAGATTATTTAAAGGTTATCTAAAGGTTATCTAAATATCTAAAGGTTATCTAAAGATATCTAAAGGTAATCTAAAGATTATCTAAATATCTAAAGATATCTAAAGGTTATCTAAAGATTATCTAAAGATTAACTAAAGATATCTAAAGGTTATCTAAATATCTAAAGAACATCTAAAGCTTATCTAAAGGTTACCTAAAGATATCTAACGATATCTAGATATCTAAAGGTTATCTAAATATCTAAAGATATCTAAAGGTTATCTAAAGACTATCTAAAGATATCTAAAGGTTATCTAAAGGTTATCTAAAGATATCTAACGATATCTAGATATCTAAAGCTTATCTAAATATCTAAAGATATCTTAAGACTATCTAAAGATATCTAAAGACTATCTAAAGATATCTAAAGGTTATCTAAAGGTTATCTAAAGATATCTAACGATATCTAGATATCTAAAGCCTATCTAAATATCTAAAGATATCTAACGATTATCTAAAGATTATCTAAAGATATCTAAAGGCTATCTAAAGATATCTAAAGCTTATCTAAAGGTTATCTAAATATCTAAAGATAAAAGATATTCATTAAACAAACCGATTTCCAGCGGCATCTCCACCGATAGAGTAAATATTGAAGAGAATTTCAATGAAAATAATAAAATTCGATAAAACATTGAAATTTTAATGGAAATTTTGATCGATATTGTTGAAAATTCAAGCTTTACACGACTTTTCGCATCTTTTCGCAGCACCATCCATTGGCCGCTAATTGGATAATTTGTAGGCAAATGGGCTAAATCCTTTTGATTTTATCCTTTTCTGTTATCCAGGCTTTTGGACACATCTCTAGATGAATACAGTAATCTTTAGCGAACTCGTAGTCCAATAAACTCGTGACTCGTAGTCCAATAAACTCGTGACTCGTAGTCCAATAAACTCGTCACTCGTAGTCCAATAAAGATTGCCAGTACCGAGAGGGTTTTGTTCTAAATTCCGATGATTACTAGTTACTACTGTAGCCTCCTTGTACTGAGTAGGCCTGGGAATTTTCGGTGTTCAACGTCAATAGGTGTCCAATGGAAAAATGGCATATCTCGGTCAATTTCCCTCTGATCTTTTTAATTTTGATATCAATTGACGCAGAATTGAATTTTCTATCGATTGAAATCAAAGACAAAAATATCGGAGTGAAATTGGCTGAGATACAGTACCGAACATAATTTAGAATCAATGACAGCCTGGCACCGAGCGCTCATCGAGGCGATCAAGTTGTCGATGGTTGCTGTTGTTTGAATTTCCATCCATTTCTTAGCTAAAAGCTCGAATTTTTCATTAAGATTATGGCTCTTAACGCCTGACAGGCTCTTTTTAGAACTTCCTACATATGTTCAATATGGTATAAATCAGAACTCTGGCTTGGTCATTTCATAAAATAATTCCTTCCTTCTGAAACCAGTCCTTTACAAGCCGTCCTTTACAAGCCGCGAAGTATGTTTGTCCTGTTGAAATAGAAAGTTGAAAGGCATCAACTGGAGGCCACTTGGAAGCTTATGTTTTGATAAAATGTCCAAGCAAGCATAGTTTGTCTATAATTCCATCAATGCGTTTTAATGGGATCATTCCGTAGGCTGAAAAGCCGCTCCATACAAGAACACTACCACCGCCATACACTACCACCGCCATCAATGCGTTTTAATGGGAGCGCTCATCGAAGCGACCAAGAACAATTGCCGATCGATATATGTGTCGTAGCCGATTATGAATGAAATTTTTTGGCAAATCTTTCTAGTAGAGCAACCCTTTAATGTATGAGGACAGTATTATATCATCTCATATGTCTCTACATGTATTTACACGCTTGGACTGAGGTTTTGTTGCATTTTCTCAGCTTTAACCTTAACACCTTGGTTTAGCTATTTAAACATGATCTACCTGAAAAAGAAAGTCTCTTCAAGAAGTGAACAAGAAACGTACAACTCATCTTCTCTCGTTAAAAGTACAATGCTCATCAAGACAAAGGGCTCTATCTCGACACCAAGATTCTGATTTCATTTGTAGTTTCTCAAAAAAGTTTCTTTCAATTCAGTTTATATAAGAAAACACATAAACCAAGAATAACACTCAAAGGGAAATTTCTGTTTTTCAGCCACAAAAGGCTGCTCCATTTGCGCAGTAACCACCATTCGGATAGCCGTTTGTCGAACAGCAGCTGGTGACGCCGTTCTGAAAATGAACATTTTTGAAATGAGATGCGGAAATAGTGACAATGAGACTCATTTTTTGAAAGCAACCTCGATCCCACTCTTTTACCCACTCTTTTTATACTCAACCTTCGATACATTCATATTCAAATTCCCCAAAACTCACCGGACAAGAAGGATTACATTTTGCCAAAGCATCAGCGCTGATCACGGAAACGCCGGCTGGAATTGTTATATTAGAGTGAATGACAATTATTAGAGTGAATGACAAATCTGGAACTTGTTAAGCAGTAACATTTGAAACCTTGGTATCTGGTGCTCAAACATGGTATCACAAACACTTTTACTCTTCTATAACATATTTCTACACTGTCAGTATCCCGATAGACCTTTAGTAGAGTTTCTTGTCGATTGTCAATTGTAGAGTCAATTGTTTTTAGAAATTTAGCGATAAAACTGTCGATACAATTTCTATTTCTTCTAATATAAGTTCACTACGCATTTTTGGTTATAGAGGGGTGTCTTGCCTGAATACTTTATCCCTGATGTTACTGTATTTGCAATTGAACTCACTGAGAATAAGGAGAACAACGAAAAAGAACGAGACGATACGCATTCTTCAGAAGTTTTGTTGAATACGTATTTTTGAAGGGGTATTAGATGAGAATTCTATCAAAATTTGCCGCATTTATAGAAGCTTGCTTTTATATCAATCGGTTTATCTGAAAGCGATTCACATGATGTGAGGTCATTTTGAGCCTCGATAGCGTTTGCTTGGTTTATGGGTTTTCCCCGATTTTCCCGATTCTCCTTTTGAATCTTTTCAATTTATGAATAACAAACCCATTTGCATTTTTGTTAACATTATTTTTATGTTATGTGATGGCCATCACGAGAATTTTCCAATATTTTTGGTTTGTTTGTTTTCATCGCCTGATCCTCGTAGTGTCATTTTATCGAACAAAAAGAGCTCAAGAAGAAACGATGGTAAAGCTAAAATTGTAGAGAAAGCTTTGTGACAAGAGATTTTAAAAAAATTTTACACAATTAGCTTATGCAAGTTTTTATATGGCATCAAAATACCCAAAAGTTTTATGAAAGGTGGACTGGTTGAAGGAGTTGATCAGAGCTTTGAATTTCTCCAATGGCTCGCTAAACAATCGGATCGTTTGCGTTTGCGTTTGTCGTTTGTCGTTTGCGAAATATAAAAGACCATAAGTTTCGTTAAAATAATTTTTATTCAACGAAGTAATCACCATTCGAAAGAACAACCTTTTGCCAACGTTCTACAAGTAAAGACATTCCACGATAATAAAAATCTTGGTCCTTAGAGGCGGAGAAAAGATCAACCTCGGCATCTTCTTCGGAATTGACATCTTCTTCGGAATTGAACCGTTTATTGGCCAAAAAGTTAGACAGACAAAAATAAATAATAATCAGATGGAGAAAGGTCTGGACTATAAGGTGGATGTGGTAAAACCTCCTATCCAACACTCTGGATTTTTTGTCGAGTCTGTAAAGAGACATGTGTTCGCGCGTTATCGTTCATGCGGTATCCATTTGTCCAACATTTTGATAAAATTCATGGCATTCAAGCGTTTCCTTACGGTTGACCCATCACAATTTAATGTAAGGCCTATTTCTGAACAGGTTGAACGAGGGTTTTCGAGAAGACAGCGTCTTATTTGGTCATCAGATAAAAATAAAAAACGTGGATTACTTTTTCACACACCTAATATTAAAGAGCGACTTCTATTAAAGAGCGACTTCTATTAAAGAGCGACTTCTATTAAAGAGCGACTTCTATTAAAAAGCGTCTCCTATTAAAGAGCGTCTTCTATTAAACAGCGACTTCTATTAAAGAGCGTCTCCTATTAAAATTAAGTATCTAAAATTTTTGGGAAATTCAAAGCTCTGATCAACTCCTTCAACCAGTCCACCTTTCATAAAACTTTTGGGTATTTTGATGCCATATAAAAACTTGCATAAGCTAATTGTGTAAAATTTTTTTAAAATCTCTTGTCACAAAGCTTTCTCTACAATTTTAGCTTTACCATCGTTTCTTCTTGAGCTCTTTTTGTTCGATAAAATGACACTACGAGGATCAGGCGATGAAAACAAACAAACCAAAAATATTGGAAAATTCTCGTGATGGCCATCACATAACATAAAAATAATGTTAACAAAAATGCAAATGGGTTTGTTATTCATAAATTGAAAAGATTCAAAAGGAGAATCGGGAAAATCGGGGAAAACCCATAAACCGAGCAAACGCTATCGAGGCTCAAAATGACCTCACATCATGTGAATCGCTTTCAGATAAACCGATTGATATAAAATGAAGCTTCTATAAATGCGGCAAATTTTGATAGAATTCTCATCTAATACCCTTTCAAAAATACGTATTCAACAAAACTTCTGAAGAATGCGTATCGTCTCGTTCTTTTTCGTTGTTCTCCTTATTCTCAGTGAGTTCAATTGCAAATACAGTAACATCAGGGATAAAGTATTCAGGCAAGACACCCCTCTATAACCAAAAATGCGTAGTGAACTTATATTAGAAGAAATAGAAATTGTATCGACAGTTTTATCGCAAAATTTCTAAAAACAATTGACTCTACAATTGACAATCGACAAGAAACTCTACTCAAGTTCTATCGGGATACTGACAATGTAGAAATATGTTATAGAAGAGTAAAAGTGTTTGTGATACCATGTTTGAGCACCAGATACCAAGGTTTCAAATGTTACTGCTTAACAAGTTCCAGATTTGTCATTCACTCTAATAATTGTCATTCACTCTAATATAACAATTCCAGCCGGCGTTTCCGTGATCAGCGCTGATGCTTTGGCAAAATGTAATCCTTCTTGTCCGGTGAGTTTTGGGGAATTTGAATATGAATGTATCGAAGGTTGAGTATAAAAAGAGTGGGTAAAAGAGTGGGATCAAGGTTGCTTTCAAAAAATGAGTCTCATTGTCACTATTTCCGCATCTCATTTCAAAAATGTTCATTTTCAGAACGGCGTCACCAGCTGCTGTTCGACAAACGGCTATCCGAATGGTGGTTACTGCGCAAATGGAGCAGCCTTTTGTGGCTGAAAAACAGAAATTTCCCTTTGAGTGTTATTCTTGGTTTATGTGTTTTCTTATATAAACTGAATTGAAAGAAACTTTTTTGAGAAACTACAAATGAAATCAGAATCTTGGTGTCGAGATAGAGCCCTTTGTCTTGATGAGCATTGTACTTTTAACGAGAGAAGATGAGTTGTACGTTTCTTGTTCACTTCTTGAAGAGACTTTCTTTTTCAGGTAGATCATGTTTAAATAGCTAAACCAAGGTGTTAAGGTTAAAGCTGAGAGAATGCAACAAAACCTCAGTCCAAGCGTGTAAATACATGTAGAGACATATGAGTTCATCTGCAATGCCACATTCCATAAGAAGTAACCAAAGAATGGATACTGTACAATGGTGATCAGACTTGAGATGAAAAAATTCATAAAGTAGTATGTTGAGCTACCGATCATCTGTAAAGCGTTTTGTGAGTCGCTTTTGTATTTTCAGGAGATCCAATTGAATGAGTCAAGACTAATAGACTGGTTGCCAGACTAATAGATCAAATTGCTTGCCATGATTGCCAAACAAAAGGCAATTTAGAGCGGAACCATCTTGCTACTCTATCTTCAAGTAACAAATTGATCATTAAATGTCCTAAACCTGAACCAACCTGAACCATTAAACGTCTCTCCGCCGTCGTAACTTTGGAATGATTCCGCTAAGTCTCACATTTTTTGAGAATCACTACTTCAACCTACTTTTCGAAGCTTTGAAAGAGTGAAAAGATCCATTGTAAACATGAAATATGCCAGAGTTGGCAACACATCTTGATTCACAAATGCACCATTTGAAAACGCTGATACGCAGAAAAGAGAAATCGCTATCGAATAGGAAATGAGAAACTGGAGGACGGCGTGTTTTGTTGTATACCTGAAGAGCATTCCATCGAAAGAAACGGCCATGAAACGACTAAAAACATTTTTCGAAAGTAATGCACGCTTTTTTGAAACCTGAATGAGACGAACGCTTGACAAAATGCGTTCACGACTAACAAATTCCGACCATTGTTGAGAATAAAAGCGGCGATGCCATCATTTGAACATCTGCAATTGTAATTTCTTTATCCTTGTCTGTCTAAGTTTGGTTCCTTTCCTCTCTAAATTCTTTCCTTTAGAGAATTCGGAATGCGTTTGGCGAAAACGCCGTTACTGATGATACCGCTAGGTTTTGGTTCCAACGATTCAAAGGTGGTAATGAAAGCCTAGACGATGAACGACGTGGCGGTCGTCCTGAGACCTGTTCGGATAACCAAATAAGACGCTGTCTTCTCGAAAACCCTCGTTCAACCTCTTCAGAAATAGAAAAACTGTATTGGAACCGTAATGGATCAAAAAAAGAACCGTATTGGAACCGTATTGGAACCATATTGGAACCGTATTGGATCTAAAAAGAACCGTATTGGAACCATATTGGAACCGTATTGGATCTAAAAAGAACCGTATTGGAAGCATATTGGAACCATATTGGATCTAAAAGGAACCGTATTGGAAGCATATTGGATCTAAAAAGAACCGTATTGGAAGCATATTGGAACCATATTGGATCTAAAAGAAACCGTATTGGAACCATATTGGAACCGTATTGGATCTAAAAAGAACCGTATTGGAAGCATATTGGAACCATATTGGATCTAAAAGGAACCGTATTGGAAGCATATTGGATCTAAAAGGAACCGTATTGGAAGCATATTGGATCTAAAAGGAACCGTATTGGAAGCATATTGGATCTAAAAGGAACCGTATTGGAAGCATATTGGATCTAAAAAGAACCGTATTGGAAGCATATTGGAACCATATTGGATCTAAAAGAAACCGTATTGGAACCATATTGGAACCGTATTGGATCTAAAAAGAACCGTATTGGAAGCATATTGGAACCATATTGGATCTAAAAGGAACCGTATTGGAAGCATATTGGATCTAAAAGGAACCGTATTGGAAGCATATTGGATCTAAAAGGAACCGTATTGGAAGCATATTGGATCTAAAAGGAACCGTATTGGAAGCATATTGGATCTAAAAAGAACCGTATTGGAAGCATATTGGATCTAAAAGGAACCGTATTGGAAGCATATTGGATCTAAAAAGAACCGTATTGGAAGCATATTGGAACCATATTGGATCTAAAAGGAACCGTATTGGAAGCATATTGGATCTAAAAGGAACCGTATTGGAAGCATATTGGATCTAAAAGGAACCGTATTGGAAGCATATTGGATCTAAAAGGAACCGTATTGGAAGCATATTGGATCTAAAAAGAACCGTATTGGAAGCATATTGGAACCATATTGGATCTAAAAGAAACCGTATTGGAACCATATTGGAACCGTATTGGATCTAAAAGAACCGTATTGGAAGCATATTGGAACCATATTGGATCTAAAAGGAACCGTATTGGAAGCATATTGGATCTAAAAGGAACCGTATTGGAAGCATATTGGATCTAAAAGGAACCGTATTGGAAGCATATTGGATCTAAAAGGAACCGTATTGGAAGCATATTGGATCTAAAAAGAACCGTATTGGAAGCATATTGGATCTAAAAGGAACCGTATTGGAAGCATATTGGATCTAAAAAGAACCGTATTGGAAGCATATTGGAACCATATTGGATCTAAAAGAAACCGTATTGGAACCATATTGGAACCGTATTGGATCTAAAAAGAACCGTATTGGAAGCATATTGGAACCATATTGGATCTAAAAGGAACCGTATTGGAAGCATATTGGATCTAAAAGGAACCGTATTGGAAGCATATTGGATCTAAAAAGAACCGTATTGGAAGCATATTGGAACCATATTGGATCTAAAAGGAACCGTATTGGAAGCATATTGGATCTAAAAGGAACCGTATTGGAAGCATATTGGATCTAAAAGGAACCGTATTGGAAGCATATTGGATCTAAAAAGAACCGTATTGGAAGCATATTGGATCTAAAAGGAACCGTATTGGAAGCATATTGGATCTAAAAAAGAACCGTATTGGAAGCATATTGGAACCATATTGGATCTAAAAGGAACCGTATTGGAAGCATATTGGATCTAAAAGGAACCGTATTGGAAGCATATTGGATCTAAAAAGAACCGTATTGGAAGCATATTGGAACCATATTGGATCTAAAAGGAACCGTATTGGAAGCATATTGGATCTAAAAGGAACCGTATTGGAAGCATATTGGATCTAAAAGGAACCGTATTGGAAGCATATTGGATCTAAAAAGAACCGTATTGGAAGCATATTGGATCTAAAAGGAACCGTATTGGAAGCATATTGGATCTAAAAAGAACCGTATTGGAAGCATATTGGAACCATATTGGATCTAAAAGAAACCGTATTGGAACCATATTGGAACCGTATTGGATCTAAAAAGAACCGTATTGGAAGCATATTGGAACCATATTGGATCTAAAAGAAACCGTATTGGAACCATATTGGAACCGTATTGGATCTAAAAAGAACCGTATTGGAAGCATATTGGAACCATATTGGATCTAAAAGAAACCGTATTGGAACCATATTGGAACCGTATTGGATCTAAAAAGAA
This sequence comes from Mesorhabditis belari, assembly GCA_958450365.1. NCBI lineage: Eukaryota > Metazoa > Nematoda > Chromadorea > Rhabditida > Rhabditidae > Mesorhabditis > Mesorhabditis belari. Next base: position 59,307 of record CAUEEP010000077.1, read on the forward strand.
CCGTATTGGAAGCATATTGGAACCATATTGGATCTAAAAGGAACCGTATTGGAACCATATTGGATCTAAAAAGAACCGTATTGGAAGCATATTGGAACCATATTGGATCTAAAAGAAACCGTATTGGAACCATATTGGAACCGTATTGGATCTAAAAAGAACCGTATTGGAAGCATATTGGAACCATATTGGATCTAAAAGGAACCGTATTGGAACCGTCTAAATTCTTTCCTTATCTCTCTAAATTCTTTCCTTATCTCTAAATTCTTTCCTTCTCGTTAGAAGTAAATAATTCACTTGGCGCTATTTTATGGCTCAATATATAAAAATATAAATCTCAATATATAAAAATATAAATCTCAATATATAAAAAATATAATGCAAATTACTCAAAGCAAATCGGGGTGTATGCGATTTTTCATCTAAAGCTAACAAGTTCAACTTGTTAAACATCTAAAGCTAACAAGTGCAAGGCAAAATTTTCAGATTCTTGGGGAAATTGAAAAAGATTCTTTATGCTTTGTTCAAAAATCGGAAGCGTTTTTGATGGCTTTAGCCAGGTATCAGACAAAAGACACGTATTTCATCCGAAATGAAGGCCAATTCTCAGATATATTCTTTATAATAACAATAACAATAACAATAACAATAACAATAACAAGAACAATAACAATAACAATAACAATAACAATAACAATAAGACTAATGAGCAAAGATTTTAAGTATCATATACAAGTCTTCTAAGGTTTTTTACCCAGTGGCCAAAAAGCTCGTGCACAAGTAGTTTGCCATTTGAATTATCGTATAGACGAATCGTTGCACATTTTCGGCCGTTAGGACTAGCCTGAAAAGCTCTTTTTTGAACGATCCAATCAGGGCCTTTATATTGGGTTGATGGAAAACTGCATGGAAAACTAACGAAACGTGAAAACAGCGATTTTTTTGGCTCTGCCGCCCTTTACTAAAATAGCTGTAAAAACATTTAGAAAAGAGATATCTCAAAACGGTTTTGACCAATCGATCCGTCTTGAATTCAGCTTTAGGATGAGCTATCTAGATAGCTAGGTACACTCCCAAAAAAACGTCAAAATTCGACAAATTTAAGGTACTCTCCCAAAAAAACGGAAAGGACTTTTCCATCAACCCAATAATTAAACTTGAGACTTCACTAGACTTCAGTAAAGTTCTACAATACAGTAAAGTTATACACAGTAAACTTACCGAACGCTCAGGAATAGGTCATTATTTTTGGCCGAGTAATAAATCGCGAAGAGGTTTGGGAAAATGGCAACGAAAAGCACCTGCATGCAAATGAGTTTTACTCTTTTTTTGTAACAAAACTCGCCAGGGAACATCCTGATCCCAAAACAGCTTGAAATCGCGTAAATGTATCCAAGCTGACCTCAAGGAGTCCCGGTTGAGTTGGGTCTGAGCCGAAGCTGACGCTACGTCGAATCATTAGATCCAACTTGATTATTTGGCCAACTTTGCCGAGAGCTGGAATTAGAAGTGAAGCACTTTTTTTTTTGAATGCGTAAACGATCCAAAGTCGGCTCACTCACAAACATTTGATACTTTACAGTTATATCAAGCTCAGACTGGCACAATTCTATCTCACAATTCTATTCTATTAGGTGTGTGTGAAAAAAGTAGTCCACGTTTTTTATTTTTATTTTGTATAAATAAATATATCTAAACAATTTTTAATTTTTTGTAAACGATATATATGTCGTAGCCGATTATGAATGAAATTTGACGATTATGAATGAAATTTTTTGACAAATCTTTCTAGTAGAGCAACCCTTTAATGTATGAGGACAATATTATATCATCTTGTAGCGAATTCAATTCTGCGTCGATTGGTACCAAATTTGTGAGTTTAGGTTAAAAATTGCCGGCGCTACAACGTTTCATTCAAAATCGGCGGGACCCCCGTAGCCGATTATGCATTTCAGCCGATTATGAATGAGTGGGCCTAGAAGCGTCCAACCATCAAGTATTTAGTATCATTCAACGCAGAATCATTGATAATTATGTTAAATTTTTGAAATTAGCAAGATTTGGTGAAAAGAAAAAAAAATTAGAGCAAAAAAAACTGTTTGCTCAAGAGAAAACTTTGAGGCCTTTAGAAGCAGCTCTAGAAGGAGCTTTAGAAGCAGCTCTAGAAGCTCTAGAAGCAGCTCTAGAAGCTCTAGAAGCTCTAGAAGCTTTAGAAGCAGCTCTAGAAGCTTTAGAAGCAGCTCTAGAAGCTCTAGAAGCAGCTCTAGAAGCTCTAGAAGCAGCTCTAGAAGCTCTAGAAGCAGCTCTAGAAGCTCTAGAAGCTCTAGAAGCAGCTCTAGAAGCTCTAGAAGCTTTAGAAGCAGCTCTAGAAGCTCTAGAAGCTTTAGAAGCAGCTCTAGAAGCTCTAAAAGCTTTAGAAACAGCTCTAGAAGCTAGAAGAAAAAAAAATTAGAGCAAAAAACTGTTTGTTCAAGAGAAAACTTTGAAGACCCATAATTTGTGTTCATTTCATCAAATCTTGCTAATTTCAAAAATTTAACATAATTATCAATGATTCTGCGTTGAATGATACTAAATACTTGATGGTTGGACGCTCCTAGACCCACTCATTCATAATCGGCTGAAATTCATAATCGGCTACGACATATATATCGTTTAAAAGCTTATTTTTTCCTCTTTCGAATGATATATTTATTTTTTTAAAAGGACGACAATAAACTACTTTCATTTTAGTTTGAAAATGGTATACACAAGTATCGTTATTCGGTCAAATTTGCTTTATGAGTTCAAAAATGGGTTGAAAGCTGCGGAGGCTGCACGTCGAATTCGGAATGCGTTTGGCGAAAACGCCGTTACTGATGATACCGCTAGGTTTTGGTTCCAACGATTCAAAGGTGGTAATGAAAGCCTAGACGATGAACGACGTGGCGGTCGTCCTGAGACCTGTTCGGATAACCAAATAAGACGCTGTCTTCTCGAAAACCCTCGTTCAACCTCTTCAGAAATAGAAAAACTGTATTGGAACCGTAATGGATCAAAAAAAGAACCGTATTGGAACCGTATTGGAACCATATTGGAACCGTATTGGAACCGTATTGGAATCGTATTGGAACCGTATTAGAACCATATTAGAACCGTATTGGAATCGTATTGGAATCGTATTAGAATCGTATTGGAACCGTATTGGAACCATATTAGAACCGTATTGGAATCGTATTGGAATCGTATTAGAATCGTATTGGAACCGTATTAGAACCATATTAGAACCGTATTGGAATCGTATTGGAACCGTATTAGAATCGTATTGGAACCGTATTAGAACCATATTAGAACCGTATTGGAATCGTATTGGAACCGTATTAGAATCGTATTGGAACCGTATTAGAACCATATTAGAACCGTATTAGAATCGTATTGGAACCGTATTGGAATCGTATTGGAACCGTATTAGAACCATATTAGAACCGTATTGGAACCGTATTGGAATCGTATTGGAACCGTATTAGAACCATATTAGAACCGTATTGGAACCGTATTGGAATCGTATTGGAACCGTATTGGAACCATATTGAAACCGTATTGGAACCGTATTAAAGAAAATTAAATTGTGATGGGTCAACCGTAAGGAAACGCTTGAATGCCATGAATTTTATCAAAAAGTTGGACAAATGGATACCGCATAAACGTTAAAAACGTGGATTACTTTTTCACACACCTAATACATTCTATATCCCTTCCTAGTTTAATGTCTGTACTCCAATTTTCGTTTGAACTACTGCATTGTCTAAAAAAAAGCTTATTATTAATTATATGATTTGCATTTAGATGGTGTTCAAGAGTTTTCTTCGAATCAAAATTCCGGGTATCAAATCTGGCTAATCGGTTGATAAATGAGGGGGAAAATGTTCAACCTTCACTAAAATGAACCCTGATAGACTTGTGCCGGAAACTAATAGATGTAAGAACCAGGCTTGCCTGCTTGAGATTGGTCAAAGTTTCAAATTTCTAGGCTAGACTAGGCCAGGGTGCTTCAAAGGCAATTCCATTCCAAGACTTATGGCATTCCAAGCCATAAGCCCAATAAGTAAGTCCATAAGTTCCAACTATAAGTCCAATGTTCATCTAGAAGTCCAAGTCTTGGTCTGGCTTCTGGTCTGCCTAATTTGGCTTGACTTTAATATAGGCTTGGTCCAGAAAAAGTCTTTAGACTCACCAGAAGCAGGACTAGGTCTGACTGCTGGCCTATTTTGAACTGGACTGTATGTGTCTGATCTTGGATTTGATTCGAAAAAACCAAATAGAGCGGGAGTTAAAAACCAAACCAAATTGGGAGGCAAAGAGCGTGTTCACAGTCAGAAAAAGTGGTTTTCAAATAGCTGTGTAAATGAAAATCGACTCTTACCATCAACATTACCTCTTACCATGCTTATATCAATACTTTTATGCATAGTGCGCTTTATAAAAGCTATTGGGTTGTCCAGTTATGGATGCGCGTTTTTACTATTTTGTGAATTTCTCGAGATGTCTCTCAAGATCCAGGATGGTGGATCAATCTCTCATATACATCGAACAGATGTATACGAGTGTTATATATCATTCGAAAGCTGAAGATCTCCTCTACATTTTGATATAAAAAGCTTTGGAATTTGTTCAGCTTTTGGGGCAAATTGATGGGGGGTAATCAAAACAGCGCCATCATAGAAAACGTTCAAAACAGCGCCGTCAAATTTCTCAAAATCCAAAAAACCAAGCCGGTTCAAGTTTTATATCAAAAAATTCCTCGCGTTCTTGGCTACATGATGGGTGAAACAGTTTTTTAAAAAAGTTAATATTTCATAGATAAAAAGAGCACTCAAAATGGGAGGATCACGACACACGTGAAAGTTTTCTATTGTGGCGCTGTTTTGGCAACCCCCCTATAATGCTTATATAATTTAAAGTAAAGAATCTTTCTTCGAGAATGATTTAGAGACGTTTTTATGTTCAATTTAAATTTTTGTCGCAAATTTTAAATGTTAATTTTCGCACGACATCGCATTCCAATTGACGTCGCCGCCATTTGGAGGTAGTCGATGGGAGCGTCGCGTCATCGTTTCTTTTTCATTTTTTCAAATCATTTTTTTCAAATCATTTTTTTTGTTAGATTAATTGAAATTCTTGTTTTATGCAAAAACCACCTCTCCCTTTGTGCAATCAATTTGGGGGGTAGTCAAAGCAGCGCCATCATGGAAAACGTTCAAAACAGCGCCGTCAAATTTCTCAAAATCCAAAAAACCAAGCCGGTTCAAGTTTTATATCAAAAAATTCCTCGCGTTCTTGGCTACATGATGGGTGAAACAGTTTTTTAAAAAAGTTAATATTTCATAGATAAAAGGAGCACTCAAAATGTGTGTCGAGTGATACTCAGTTGGTTAACTGCATCCTCTCTACTTTAATTTGATACTTAAGCGCGCAGAAAGAAATGTCTGGGCGCCGAGATATGAGCATTCATTTGAGAGTAAACTTAGACTACACGACACTCCTTCAGGCGGTCGCTCTATTACAGCATTTACGGGAGATTTCTTTCTAATTTCAAAGAGAAACACAAAATTTGGGGTAGGCTAATTTCCGCAACTTTTTTTGCGCAACAGGGTCATTTGCGCAACTGGGTCGTTTGCGCAACTCATCATAACTTTCTTCTAAGTAAGCCAATCTTTATGATTTAGGTCTCATTTTGTTGCACTTATTGAGATCTACAAAATGAGATCAAAATCATAAAGATTAGCCCACTTAGAAGAAAGTTATGCCGAGTTGCGCAAACGACCCAGTTGCGCAAATGACCCTATTGCGCAAAAAAAGTTGCGGAAACTAGCCTACCCCTTCATTTTCTTTCTTTCCTTTCTTTTATTTCTTTTCTTTCTTTCCTTTCCTTTCTTTCCTTTCTTCCTTTTTCTTTCATTTTCCTTCATTTTCCTTCATTTTCTTACTCTTTCTTCTTCTTCTTAAAAACCTTACTTTTCTTGATCTTTCTTGCATGGATTGAGCATTATTTTATATTAAAAATAGCTTCAAAAATGACCCACTCACACAGAAAATGAAAACACTTTGATATTTCGCTCAATTTGAGCTCGATTGCGGAAACTAGCCTACCCCCAAAATTTATTGCATAAAACAAGAATTTCAATTAATCTAACAAAAAAAATGATTTGAAAAAATGATTTGAAAAAAATGATTTGAAAAAATGAAAAAGAAACGATGACGCGACGCTCCCATCGACTACCTCCAAATGGCGGCGACGTCAATTGGAATGCGATGTCGTGCGAAAATTAACATTTAAAATTTGCGACAAAAATTTAAATTGAACATAAAAACGTCTCTAAATCATTCTCGAAGAAAGATTCTTTACTTTAAATTATATAAGCATTATAGGGGGGTTGCCAAAACAGCGCCACAATAGAAAACTTTCACGTGTGTCGTGATCCTCCCATTTTGAGTGCTCTTTTTATCTATGAAATATTAACTTTTTTAAAAAAGTGTTTCACCCATCATGTAGCCAAGAACGCGAGGAATTTTTTGATATAAAACTTGAACCGGCTTGGTTTTTTGGATTTTGAGAAATTTGACGGCGCTGTTTTGAACGTTTTCTATGAGGGCGCTGTTTTGACTACCCCCCAAATTGATTGCACAAAGGGAGAGGTGGTTTTCGAAAAAACCCATTCCAGCTTAGCTATTCCTAAAGTTTTATGGTGTAAAATAACCGCCCAGAAAAGAAAAGAAAAGTAAAGATGCTCTGAAATTGTTATATTTTTAAAAAGTTGTATTGATATATCTATTGGTCAAACATCAAACGGTCAACTCAATTTGAGCGGAGCCAAAACTTGATCCAAAGGCACCTCGGCTGGCTCTGAGTCCCGAGAGCTGACTCTGAGTCCTGAGAGCTGGTTCTGAGTCCCGAGAGCTGGCTCTGAGTCCTGAGAGCCAAAAGAGCGGAGCCAAAACTTGATCCAAAGGCACCCTTCCATTTTTTGGTCACCTCCTCTTCTGTGCAGTTAATTTGCCCAAAAGCTGGACAAATTCAAAAACTTCAAAAAAACTTCAAAAAACGACTTCAATCGAGATTTCTATTGAGATTTCACTATATTCTAGTCCTAGTTTATCTCGTCTTCACCAAGATCGACTTCATCAAACAATTCGGCAATCATCTCGTTGACTCTGGCAAATTTCACTCACCGAAGTCTTTGAGACGAAAGTCCAATAGAACTAAAGAACACTAAAAAGCACTAAAGAACACTAAAAAGAAACTGGGTAAAAGAAATTTAGAAAATACATAGATGTAGGAAATACATAGATGTAGGAAATAATTTAAGTGAAAAAAAAAGCGTAGCCTTTCCTTCCTCAAGCGTTCCTCAAGCACTTTCCGACACAATAAAGCTCATAGTTTAAAGCAATTCAGAACTTTTCTTTGGGTTTAACATATGCGAACCCGGTTGAGCTCTTGATAGCTGTCGTTAGATTGAAGAGAGTGGACTGTCAAGAGTTTGCGATGATTCCGAAAAATTGACAAGAGCAATTTTCTTTAAATTGCGTTTTTTCTTCTATCTGGATATCACACTAGAGGTTTGAAAATTCGGGCTTTCGATTTTCATCAAATTATTTGTACTCGATGAGTACAGCTAAGAGTTTGCGATGATTCCGAAAAATTGACAAGAGCAATTTTATTTTCATTGCGTTTTTTCTTCGATCTGGATATCACATTAGGTTTTCTAGAATTCGGGCTTTCGATTTTCATCAAAACATTTGTACTCGATGTGCACTGCTGAGAGTTCGTGCTTATTTCAAAAAATTGACAAGAGCTATTTTCTTTTAAATGCGTTTTTTCTCTTATCTGGATATCACATTAGGTTTTCTAGAATTCGGGCTTTCGATTTTCATCAAAACAGTTGTACTCGATGAGTACAGCGAAGAGTTTGCGATGATTCCGAAAAATTGACAAGAGCTATTTTCTTTTCATTGCGTTTTTTCTTCTATCTGGATATCACGCGAGAATTGCTAGAATTCAGATTTTTGTTTTTCGAAGCTTTCGATTTTTTGTCGAGTGCAGTCAATTTCGCAAAAAGTTGAGTGAATGAAAAACTTTTTATTCCAAAATGTAGAGGAGATCTTCAGCTTTCGAATGGTATATAACACTCATATGCATCTGCTCTATATCTTGAGAAATTTACAAAATAGTAAAAAACGCGCATTCATTACTGGACAACCCAATAGTTCGACAATTCCGACCTGTTATGATCGACCCAACGACGAGTACCTCGAGAACTTCACGAATTTTCGCCCAATGTACTTTCAACAAGTTTGTCATTGCCGAAATTGAGTTTGAATGTGAACAAAATCCAAAAACAAAAACAAAATCTTGAAATAAACTCGTAAGTTTGAAGATTCAAAAATAGAATTCTCTCGAAAGAAAGCTCATTTCTCTCGAAAGTTTTAGCTTTGCTGAATGACTAAAGCCATCAAATGTTACCTCTTAAATGGTATATGAATAACAACAAAAGTTATTGTACCAATTAAAAAAATGTATTTTGCTCGTCAAGATTGTATTCTCAGGAACAAATAGACCCATATGATAAAGTAAAAAACAACACTAATTGTAGTCATTCTACTTAAAACCAAAAAGAAAATAGAGGCATATTCAAAAAAGAAATGTACCGAGTTTACCGAGTTTGTACCGAGTTTCAAAAAGTCACCTCAAATTAGGATTCTGTGACGTTCTGTTTATTAGGATAAGCGTCCTGTTTATTAGGAACACTTCTAATTGGCTCTCTTAGATTATTTGGAGAAAAAACTACTCAAAAAACTACTCAAAAAACTACTCAAAAAACTACCTACAGACCACAAAATTTTCTCAACTAGTGGTGCTGAAATGAAGAAATTTATGTGAGAGTTTGAAAGAATCAGCACAGACCAGATCATGGCGAAAATGAGACAAACAAGCCCGGGTTAGGCGCTATATTATACCGTACTGGTGCATTCAAAACTTCGCGAATTTTTGGCCAAAACCTTTTCAGTACGTACAGTAGCGGAAATAATTTTGGAAACTTTTGTTTTTTCTAAAAAAATTTTCTTAGTAAAATCTGATTCGGTCTGTTTACTAGCGAAAATATGTAGGCATAAAAAGCACGTAATAATCCATAGACAGAACTTTTTGAACTTTTTGAACGCTATTATCTTTAATGAATTTATCTGTAAACCCAGAGGACATAAATTTGAAAACTTTTAAAAACAACTCTAAATAATGACGTAACAAACCATTAAACTTCTAAAGTAAAACAAAAACAAATAAATAAATTCTATACTTTGGGGAAGCTCCTTTAGAATCAATGACAGCCTGGCACCGAGCGCTCATCGAGGCGATCAAGTTGTCGATGGTTGCTGTTGTTTGAATTTCCATCCATTTCTTAGCTAAAAGCTCGAATTTTTCATTAAGATTATGGCTCTTAACGCCTGACAGGCTCTTTCTAGAACTTCCTACATATGTTCAATATGGTATAAATCAGAACTCTGGCTTGGCCATTTCATAAAATAATTCCTTCCTTCTGAAACCAGCCTTTTACAAGCCGCGAAGTATGTTTGTCCTGTTGAAAAAGAAAGTTAGAAGGCATCAACTGGAGGGCACTTGGAAGCTTATGTTTTGATAAAATGTCCAAGCAAGCATAGTTTGTCTATAATTCCATCAATGCGTTTTAATGGGATCATTCCGTAGGCTGAAAAGCCGCTCCATACAAGAACACTACCACCGCCATCTTTCAAAGTCGGAATTACGTATCCTTTACTGAGCCTTTTGTTTATAGGACGACGAACATATTGAATGCCATCAGATTTAAACAATTCGAACTTAGTTTCGTCGGAAAAGAGGCAAATGGACCATTGTTGAGCTGTCCGATATCGATGCTCTTCCGTGAATTTGACCCGAAGCTTGCGATTCTTTACAGAGATCAGTGGCTTACGAGCAGGACGTCGACCAAAAAAATCCAAATCTGCGTAAACGACGTTGTACTGTCTTTGAACTAATTTCCTTTTTGCCTTTTTCAGGCAAATCGGCGTAAATCTCGACCGATGACTTCTTTGGGTCAACCTTTGAAAGAGTTTTCATCCGCAAATCATCTCGTTTTCGCGTCTTTCTTTATCTTCCCTTTTGCTTATGAGCATTGGCTGATCCAGGTAAAGCGTATCTTTTTCAAATTTTTGAGTACTCTTTTTAAAGGCCAAAAGATCGAACGATAAATGTCTGCTTCTGCTCATTTCGGTGCATTCGTACAACATCTTCGCGTTTCTTCGTTGAAGTCTCTTTCTTGCTGCCAATCTATAAAAAAAAGTTTAAAATAAATAGTAGAGGGTTAAAAGATAAAAATATAATTAAAAAAGTAATATATTTGAGATTTTTATAAAAGTTTCCAAATTTATGGGCCTCTGGCTTTACAAATAAATGCATTCAAAATAATAGTTTTCAAAAAGTTCAGCAGTTCTGTTTATGGATTATTCCGTGCTTTTTATGCCTACATATTTTCCCTAGTAAACAGACCGAATCAGATTTTAATCAGCCAATTTCACTCTGATCTTTTTGTCGTTGATTTCAATCGATAGAAAATATAATTCTGCGTCAATTGATATCAAAATCAAAAAGATCGGAGTGAAATTGGCCGAGATATGCCATTTTTCCATTGGATGGACACCTATTTGACGTCCACACCGAAAATTCCCAGACCTACTCGGTACAAGGAGGCTACAGTAAGTTGCTACCGTAACCTTAACAATCAAAAATAGCACTTGAAGTACATGAAGTAAAAAGGCACTACAATAAAGATTTCAAATTTTTTCAATTTTCCCCAAAACTGTCGTAACACATGCCATTTATTGTTTTGATATTGTGTGGGAACATTTATTGTCAAGAGATCAACAACTTTAGAGTGACAAACGAAAACTAACCAATAGATAACTAAACAATCAATCCTTTGTCGTTATTCGGGTCGAAGACGTACGAATCCCTCCAGAATCCTCGTTTGTTCCCCGTTCAGTCGACATCTCTCCGTCATTCGCTGGGCTTGCAGTTTGAGTTGAGCTCGAGGCAAATCACGGGACATTATCTAAACATTTTGAATTCTTTATTTAACGATCAAAGTATGTAGAATTACTTGAGTGTACATCAACGAGAAAACGATAAATGTAAACTGCAAATCAAACTTCATATCTAGTTAAAGCTTTTAACAATAAGTTGAAAAGGTTATTCTTGGATAATTACACATTTACCAATAAATTATTCTACATTTAAAAGACTTGCCTCAAAAATGAAAGCAGCAAAATCGGTGTTCTTCTGTCGAAGTGCGTGATCGAAGAGCTCTTGAATGAGGCCGATCTTCAGTTGACCTTCTTGAACAACCTTTGGCACTTCGTTCTAAAGAATTTGAATGTTTTTTATGAAAAATGCTTCATTTTAGCATTAGTTCAAATTTGCCCCACCTCTTTAACATCCTCCTCTTCAACCAACATCCGCAACAAGTCAATCGCCTTGTTTTCCTCTCCAATCTTTGTCAAAAGACATGCGCATTCAATTATCTAAAAAAAAAAACGAATGATTACTTTAAAATGAAGCCAAACTGTGCTCGGGTAGAGTTTTTGCTGTAGACGATTTCGGTCCTTCTTATTGAATTCACTGTATTCGACGAGGGCGTTGACAATTCTATGCACAACTTGTGAATATTCTTCACGTTCAGTGGGACTCAAAGCCTAAATATGAAAAAAATTATCTAGAATATTTTAAAAGCTAACCGAATAGTTGATCCCTTTGAGTAGGAGACGGAGATCAGATGAGACACGAGCATCGGTCAACATTTGAGCACAAATTCCGTCTTCCGTCAAGCGTTTAATAAATGACCAATTGTCTGAGTTCTAAATAAAGTTGTTTCCTTGAAAAGCCATCAAATTTCTAGTACCCGTAGACGATTGATGAGCCTGATGATGAGGAAACGAGAAACACCAACACGATTTGGAACATATTCCTGAAATAATATTATATTTTATTATATTACTATCAATATCTTGTTTTTTGATCAATCAACCGGAGACTACTACGTTATCGTCAACATTATATTACTAACCTTGTAGACCCTCTCAATTTCCTTTAAATCCCCAGTTGTGTCAATGAAGAGCTGTAGGTATTTGTTGTAGAAACTGAATAGCTTATTTTAAAGAAAAAAAACTTGATCAAATAAACCTGTTCTCAAAAGTGAACTCCGGGGCTTTCACTTTGTTATTTGGTGATTCATAGAATTGTACAACTTTCTGCGCAATCTCCACATTTTTCGTCATCAGACATATTGACATGGCCGTGAGAAAAAAGTGATGATCGTTGAGGGTGTTTGACTAAAATTTTAATACATAAATTAGAGCATTCAACGAATTCACTGACCTCATACGTTTCACCAGCAATCCGAGTCATTATTTCATTCAAAACGGTGATTGCAAGCTGAAAATTCATTGAAATATTTAAACGGTCAGATTTTACCTTTAAATCATCTTCCTTAGGCTTGAAATCTTTGTTATCCGCATCTTTTGTTCGAATTTTTACAATTCCATTCAACAAATGATTGTAGGTTAACAAAGTGGGATGAATCTAAAGCAAAAAAAAAATAGTCAAGTTTTCCAAAATATTAAAAAAAATAACAAAATAACAAAATATACCTTTAAAAGTTTCATCTCTCCAAGAATTTTCATTGCCGTTTTTTGGCGTTTATCTAACGGTGCCTAAATGAACAAGTATTTTCTTTGTTAAATCTTTAAATTTAAAATTTACCGTCATGTTGCTCTCCAGTAAAGCATTGAATGTGTTCACATTTGGTTTTATTGATAGCTGATTCATCTTTTGGAGTAATTTGAGAGACAGCTTAATCCAAATGTTAGAAATTTTCGGACAACAACTTTTAACCCAACCGAAAATTGAGATTTTCCCATCACAGCATTGAAAGCTTCAACACAAGGAGTGGCACCAGATGAAAGAATTTCCTAAAAACATCAATTTGACTTAAAATTCTTATAATTAACCTGGAATAGTTGATTTGCTTTCTCCGTACTTTGAGTGTGCTTAATAATCCCACAAATCATTGCCGATTTGACCTCAGGAGTTTGTTCAATTGATTCATAAAGCAAAGAAATCACATCGTCCTGAAAATTGTTAAAAAATAAGAAAAAAAAAAGATTAAAAAAACTACCTTCCATTTTGGTGGATCGGCTTCTCCAAAGGTTCTCAGCCCGTGCCACTCCAATTCCTCGTAGAACGGCACATTTTCTCCACCATAATACGCCAAGAGAAAGAAGAGATCTTTCTAAAAGATAAAAATCAAATTTTATCTGAAATTGACCGTTAGTTTTTAAAAACTAAACAATATTGTACCTTAACACCTTCAGAAACATTAATATCTTTCTCGCGGATTTTCTCGTACAAGATGGTCGCGTCTTTCACTTGTCGCTTCTCAATTAACATCCAAAGATTCTGCTCATTTGGATCCATCTATAAACAAACTTTGTTTTAACAAGTTATCCGTAACTTTTTACCAAAGCCGGATCAAGTTCCTTTTGTGGTCGAAAAGCATTCATCCGTGGAAATTCACGATCAAAGGCGAACAAAGTTGGCCATTCCTCGGCAAGTTGACGCGCAGCACGACGACCTAGTTCCTAAAAAGTAGCTTTTATCATAAATTTTGATAACTTTTTAATGATAGGAACGTTAAGTTTTGTTTTTTTTTATAAGTTACACAGCTTTTAAAAGGTTCAATCAATTATAAAGGTCAAGTTCCCATCTTTCAGAATAATTAAAGCATACCTTTGCCAAATAGTAATTCCTCTTTTGTCCAGGTGTTGTTGGAATCATTGCCGGATCATCGATAAATGAGAAGTGTGGAGCCGTCGGATCAGTGCCAACCGTCGACGCCAATGCTTCAAGTAGAGCGGTCGGACTTCTCTAAAATGGAAACTAAAATCGTACTATTGACTTTGGGGGGTACACTTTCTTTTCGCCAAAACCACTTTTCCCGAAATAATTGAGTATGCTGAGCACGAAAATAACATTTTTAGGTTATATTTTTAATCAAAAACGCATTTTTTTTGTAAAATTTTGCGGAAATAAGGAATTTTGAGTATTTTAAATGCAAATTTTCTCTTTTAAATATAAATTTCCGGATTTTCATGCAAATTTTGGCTTACTTTTCAAGAATTTACAGATAAAATAACCTAGTTAACTTAAAAACACACTACTGTCTCATTCTTTTCTACAATTTCTACAACTAGGGCAAATTCTCTTTTGATGTAATAACCCGATAGTGCTCAAAAAAATCCTCAAAATCCGGGTAGTGGCAATTTTTCAGCGGATTTCAATAAATTCATGTCGCTCAACACTTGTATTGCCTGTGCTGTCATTTTGTAGAAAAGAATGTTACAGCAGTATTTCTTTAAGTTTAAAAACTTAAAAGTTAACTCTCAACATCAACTCTCCACAATTGCACTTTACCTTAATAGCCGGTTGAATGTTCAGTTGATTTGGTGCAAGATTTGATAAGCCTCGAATCACATTGAAACGATGCATCTCGCATTACTAAATTATCAAGATCAATTTTTTATCCAGGTCAAACACAGTTTTAAAGCATAAAATTTTTCAAGTAACACAAAACCATTCAATACTTTTGCACGAGTTAAAACTGTGACTTTCTTAACATTTTCCTTTTAAAGAAATCTTTATTCACATCTCGTAAATACCCGAGAAACAAAAAGAAACTTGTAAAACAAGAACAACAACATGAAAACAAATACAAGAATCATGTTTAGGCGATCGGTTTAGATGTAACATGCCACATTCCATCGTTGAGATAATGGATATTCTCGATGCCCGTTCCTTTGTTTACCTAAAAAAAATAAAAATAAAATAGAACTTAAGATTTTGTATATTTTTAAGGTTTGTTTTTAAAATAACCTGAAAAATTCCATCTTGATGTTCCTTTCACTGTTAGATTAATAGTAAAGTCGCAACTTTGGTAAGTTTTTTTTGTTATAAAAATCTTCAAAATCATAGTAATGCTTCAAGGAAGAGATATGATACTACTTTACTGAATTAAAACCAATTTTGCATTTCAAACGTAAAGTCTTAAATATTTTAAAACTTACTTTAGGCATCCGGAATTTTTTTTTCTCTATTGGAATCTATCGGAATCCAAATCTTGAGCTTATCAGTATTCTTTTGGGTTCCGCGTTTGAATAATTCAAAAATATAGTTACCTTTTTGATCTCCTCGCTTGATAAAGTCATCAAACCGACGGCCAATGCGTGCTCTTTCCCCTCAGCCATCACCGCAACAATCTAAACGTCAACATTATGTGCCCAGGTTTGACTTTTTAAACTACAAAAAAAAATCTTTATGGTATGTTTTTGAATTAAAGCATTAGTATTAACAAAATATGCATACCTGCCCTTTTGAAACATTGTCGAGAAGTTTCGCTCCCGGACTTGTCAAACCTGGGCACATAATGTGTGATCCATTCAGCACGAACTTGATCGCACCCTAAAATTGTCTAGTTAATGCAACATCTTTAACAAAATCGAAACATATCGTTATAGAAATAGCAAATATTGTTTTAATATCAATAACAAACAAAAAATTTAACTTGTTGTTTAACTTGTTACCTTATCAACTTGTTGATGTGGTAGGATAAATGGATATTTATGGAGGAGGCGTAACGTGGGCACAAAAAGACCATCTCGTGTCTAAAAACCCTGATTAGTTTAAGATTTTTACCTTTTCGTTCCTTCTTTTATTCGTTACTTTCAATTTTACTACTAAATCAAAAATTGAAAAATTTATTAAGATTTTTGACCTAAAGATGTACAAAACCGTTTACCCATTGTTACTTTTAACTTTAGAACAAATCTAATTTGTTTCTAAAGTTGAACTGGCTATTTAATCAATCATACAAATCAACGACAACTTTTACTATACTTCTAAAAGGCAAACCTTGATAAAGTAGACAAATCCATCGTATGCTTGTACTAAGTCAATGTGATCCTTGCAGCGAATCGTCTTCAAATTCTCCTTTTTTGGAAAGATTTGCTCCATGTGTGATTCCAAGTGTGGAAACTGAAAAGCAATTAATGTGGATGAGATAATTTAAAAATTAGTTTTAGATATTAGCAAAATCGGTCAAAGATACTTTGCCTGAAAAAAGAGCCGTTTCATGGCTTTTTTGACCTTTTTTTAACAGTTTGTTTTTCTTTTTAAAATCTTACAGTTTTAAAAGAAAGAGAAAGATTTAATCCAACTGGAATAAGCTTAAGAAAGGCAGAAAATCGACAAAAGTTGGCCAAAACATTGTACTTTGCTTAAAAAGGACTTTTTATTGTTGCTTTTAACATGTTTAATTGTTTTTAACAGTTTTTAATGAACTTTAATGAACATTTCATTTCAAAACAGATTTCCGTAAAAAGGTGCTATACGGGTCAGGGGGCCAAAAAATTTTCTATGCTAATTTTTCTTTCCGGTTATGTTCCACATCATAAAATTACTGGTTTTCTTTTAAATTTATGAATTAAATTAACAACATCAACAACATTTATGAATTAAAATTAAAATTACCAACAACAATACGACAAGAAAACTTAAGTCAGAAGATAACGATCAGTAATAAGTTCCCAGGACTCATACTACTCATATCTTAAGCTTTGAGTATTATGCTGCCACTTCCACAAGACTTCATAGTAGTGGTCGTAACAAAGCTCACCATTTAATCCGTTTCGCCACTTAATCTGACGCTTAAGCCGGCTCCATAGGTACTTTTTCCGTTCAGTCCCCCTCTCAACCATCAGCTTTCTTTTTTATCTTAATATTTGCATTTTTTCTGTGTTTAATTGTGTTTAACTTAATAGTGTTTCATTTTTTCTTGCTTAAAGTGCTCGTAAATTGTGATAAAAAGTTGTATAAAACAATTTTATATCAAAACGTATTGGTTTAAGATAGCCACTCAACCGTACGGTTATTGCTTGAAGAGAATGTAGTCTAAAATGCAAATGGTTGAAAAAGGAAGCTGATGAAATGAAAAAGATAAAAAAGCTGGGGGGGGGCTAAACAGAAAAGTATAGTATACAAATGGTTCAAAAAGAAACCTGATGGTTGGGAGGCCCTAAACAGAAAAAGTACCGCTCCATAAACCTTCAATGTGCTGTGTATGAACGCCAGTGAAATTAGCATATAAAATTTTTGGCCCCCGACCCGTATAGCACCAAAATCTAGTATATCTTTTAAAAAAATTAAAATCAACCTGCTCCAAAAGTTTCGTCCGAATCCCCCGTTGCACACTTGTCTTCAATTGAGTCGCCCCACCAGTTATATCATCGTTTCCGTCGAATTTCTTGAACATCTCTAAAAATAAGAAGATTTTAACGAAAGTGCTGAAAAAAAACCAAGTAAGAACCAGGGAAAATGAATAATTTTCGTCATCTAACAGTGATTGATACAGGAATTTGTTGTAAATTTAAATATACACGTTCTAAAAGCTATACTTCTAAACTTCTACTTCTAAAAACTATCGATTTTTAAATCAAATTGCGTTAAAGTTTTAAAAAATGCTTTTCTTATTAAAAAAACGAAAGGTTTTGTTGGCTTGATAGGCTTGATACAGGAGTTTGTTGTAAATTTAATTAAAAAATGCTTGTCTCATTAAAAAACGAAAGGCTTGATACAGGAGTTTGTTGTAAATTTAAATATACACGTTCTACTTCTAAAAAACTATCGATTTTTAAATCAAATTGCGCTAAAGTTTTAAAAAATGCTTTTCTTATTAAAAAACGAAAGGTTTTGTTGGCTTGATAGGCTTGATACAGGAGTTTGTCGTAAATTTAATTAAAAAATGCTTGTCTTATTACAAAACGAAAGGCTTGAATCAAATAAAAATAAAATAAAATAAAATAAAATAAAAATAAAATAAAATAAAAATAAAAATAAAATTAAATAAAATAAAAATAAAAATAAATAAAATAAAAATAAAAATAAATAAAATAAAACAAAATCGAAATCGAAATGAAACAAAAAAAATGGACTAAAAATTTATAGCTTAATTTTCTCTACCGTAATCGTTTTCTATTTTGCACTGAAACCGTTTTCTATTTTGCACTAAATAAACAAATCTATTTAATAGAAAGAAATTTAACTATTTTTCAAGTTTTAATAGAAAATGTCTCACTCCTAAAGTTTTGAGAAAACCCAAAGTGCCTTTTTGTTCATTCTTAATGCATCCGTGCTACCGTACCCTCATCTTTCAGGTCAATTATTACATAGGCGTGTGCCCGAGTTGGCTCAATGCAGCGCCCCAATTTTTCAACTTTCACCAAATTTTTTGTCTGCTAGTGGAAGTTTTTTCAAAAAATTTTAAGTCTAAAACAAAATGATCGCATCGAATATTCCGTGCAGAATATAGAGCTAAAATTTATTGAATTTTGCGCCTTTCTAACAATTGCTACTAAATTTTGAAGTTTTCCTTTGCGCTTTCCTTTTTCCTTTCATTTTCGTTTTATATTGTTTTTAAAAATTTATTTATATATTTAGAGCTTGTCGTCTATGAATGGATAATCCGAAAGAAAGGCACTCAAAGTCGCCGGCGTTGCACAGAAAAGGATCGACTGATAAGGTTTGTGAGGATTTTTGGTACATGCACCTATGGGTTTTAAAAAAAGTAGCCTCTACTTTTTTAAAAACCACTTTATTAGAGGTTTTCGACTGCGCCGATTCCAAATTTGTAGAAAATTTTTAAAGGTTTTTAATTGACTTTTGGTTCTTCTCATTTAGGCATAATGGCAACTTGTAAGCGTGCATTAGTGCATTAGTGCCGGATTTTTTTTTGTTCAAAATGATATATGTATGTCGGAGAATGCTAATTTTAATTTTAATTGTGATTTTTAATTTAGTTATGATTTTAGTTGTAGTTTTAGTTGTCATTTTTTAACAAATGATTGAAAGTAGAGAGTTAAACAAGAATTTAAACGTTAAAGAGGCTTTTGTTGGCAAATCCGCCCGGTTTGCGTAATTTAAAATATTAACTCGAACTATTTTTCCTATTACGTCAATAGGGTTTATCTATTACATCATCTTGCCACAACACATGCTATGGCAATTTTTAAATAGTCGTCTATTTCTTATTCTTGTTGCGAGCACGAAGTGCTATAGCAGTTTTATATAAAAGCCCTATACATCTTCTACAGATTCGTCTGGAACCCATAATGAAAAGCGGGATCAAACGCGAGAAAACCTATATTTTGTTAAACACCGACAAAACGTCATTCAGAGAAAACCACAGGACAGATTGATTTGAAAATTTGAGTGTAGACGTAATTAAACATTCTCTACGTTTTTTCTTTGAACACCAAAGTCGGTTTGTTGGATGGAAATCTTTAAATAACCAACTCTCCATCAGCCCATTTTTGACTCCTTAAGTTTGATCATTTGAAAAAGTGTGAAAACAAAAGCTTTCCCGTCTGACTCAAAAGGTGTTTTGTAGAGAAAAGATAGGACTTTCTTATTTTTGAAGCCCCTAGGATTTACTATCAAATTGGGTGTAAACCTCTTGAAAGAATACCGACATTTCATGTGCATTGACCCTATAGTTTCGTAAGTTTAAACAAAACTTTAAATTCGATAATCCTTTAATTTCTATTATCCATTTTTAGACTGAAGTCGAGACGGCCTCTACAAGTTCAATTGACACCGCGGACAGTCCAACAGTCGCCTGCAAAACACTAAAGCTACAATGTGTCTACGGTAAGTTACTTTTAAATGCCTACTTAGCATCCAGTTACATTTTTAACTTTTAGGCTACCCTGTGACTGGAGAGAAGTTCATCGTCTATTGGAAGGAAACGGGCGACAACGCTGAGCCGGCTGTTGAAGTAATCGAGAATATCAAGTAAGGAAGCTGAAATTTGTTATTTAACGAAGAAATTTGTTATGTTATTTAACGTGGTATTAATTGCTCCTAACGGAAACATAAGTCCCAAAAGAGATTTCGAAGTTGTTACTAATGCACATTAAAAGGCTTGACAGTGATAAATTTTACGTTTTCAAAACATTCAGCAGCATCTTTTGCTGTATATATTTTAAACTTGGGATAAACGAAAACTTGTTTAAATTAAACTTGGATAATCTTTAGACATTCCATTATTGCCTTTATAATCAATACAATGATTACAATGATTTCAAACTGTATTGCTTACTTTAGGATCATCATGGGCCGTCTACCGGAGATCAAGACTCCGATTCAAACATTCTGTGACAACGAGGGAATCGATCTCAACAACTACACACACATCAGCTACGATAAGATCACTCGTCTCGTCGCCAAGTACAACAAGGCCGCATCAACCTCATTCAACCTGGTGAGTAGATAATAAATGGAGCTAACATAGGGAAGAAAATATGAATAAGTTCTGATAATAAACAAACTCTTAATTTAGTAATCTATGTATTAAACAAACAATTTTATTGCTAATAAACGCTATTTTTTAGGGTTTAAACGTTTAAAAAATAAACGTTCCTTTATTTTTAGTGGAGCGGTCAAACGCGTCCAGGGATAGAAGAATGGTCACATGAAATTTGCTCACAACAACTTCTCCAGTTTGTTTGCTCAACTGCTTTCAACAGGTAAAATACAAGACTGTATAGAATAATTTTTTATATTTTAGAGCTGTCCCGGATGTTAATAGACTCAACAAACACTATGAAGCTTTTTCTTCGGAGGTACCTTTGCTTTGCTAAACATTAGTCATAGCAAAACTTGTTTAGGTCTATGGAGAGACAAGTTATGAGCAGATGGAATTGATGCTTGAGGAGATAAAGCCGACAGAAAATGACGTTTTTGTTGATCTCGGTGAGTAAAGTGTTAAAAATGAAATCAACTTTTAAATTTAGGTTCGGGAGTTGGCCACTTGGTCTGCTATGTGGCTGGACGGACAAAAGTAAAGAAAGCCGTCGGAATCGAGAAAGCGAAGTTTCCGAGCTCATGTGCCATCCAGATGGATAGAACTTTCAAGAAGTAAGAAACAAAAAACTTGATTATTTGCTAGATATGGAAGTAGCAGCATTTACTGGGCACCAAGAACTACATTGCTTCATACTATGCTATTGCTTTAATTTGTTTTTTTTTTTAGTCTGATGAGATGGCACGGAAAACGAGTCAAGAACTTTGACCTTTACGAAGGTGACTTCTTGGATCAAAAATTCCGAAAGTTGATTACAGAGGTGAGTTTTTTATACAAAGAAACTTAAAAACAACATTTTTAGGAGGCCACTATCATCTTCATTAACAACTTCGCTTTTACCGCCGATTTGGACAAGAAGATCAAAGACGAGATTATTAAGAATTGTAAGTGTTGTAAATTTTTGATGAATATGAACTATTTTAGGTCTCCCCGGCACGAAGATCATTTCAACGAAAGCGTATGCACGGAATAAGTCGATCGCTGATCTTTCCGAGAGGGACTTAAATGGTGAGCTTTGGCTTTTTGCAATATTTTTTTATTGTTTTAGACTTGGCTATGATGCTTGACGTCTCGAATCTACCAACTGTGAAGGCCCCGGCTTCTTGGACAGGCGGTCATGTACCATATTTCCTCCACGTGGTGGATCCAGGAAAGGTAAGCTTTTGTAAATTATCTTACCTTAAGCTTCTCAAACAAAAACAACAACTCTAAAACCGGCACGAAGATTACCCTTTAAAAAGAAATAATGTAAACGAACAGTTCGAACTTTGATTAATCAAAGTTGGTCTTTAAAAATTTAGAACTGAATAATTAAAACTTTCAAATAACAACAAAAAAAAGTTGACCAAATTTTGATGACTAGATGTTTTTTTGATTATAATCAAAATGAAATGCATCGATGAATTGATTCTGATCAAAAGGCGGGGGAATTTGCGAGAAAACAGACGAAAAAGTCGATTTCGAAATGCCTTTTAGTGTGTCATCTCGGCAAATGTAGCTGGAATTTTTTTAAAAATATGTTTGCTTTAAAGTTTTTAGTTTGATTTTTTTGCAAAACGAATCTTAATTGTTAAGCCGAACGAGTCTAAATAGAAACTTTACCTTGAATTGCTAAATTTCTTCTAATTTTCAGATCGAGCGCTACTTTGAGTACAAGAACAAGAAGAGCTCGAGCACATCTTCAATGGAGGATCGTCGGAGCATAAATAGCAGCAAGAACAGTCAAAGGTTGATTTCTTTAAGAACTTATTAAAAAAAATCTGTAGATAGACCCTTCAAATTCTTGATCATTAAAGCTTTTGCATTATTTTTTTCCATTTGTTAACGCATGAATAGTACTGGGACCCCGATTTGTTTTCTATCTATCTCATAGATTTTTACAATCGATAATATCGTTTTAGCATTGCTTTTAAAACAAAAACTTTATTATCTATTGTTGAAATTCTTTTCGCATCCCACTTGCACTGTTCTTTTTCATAGGGAAAAGAAACGGAAAATCGACGAAGTGTCAAATGAAGAGAAAGCACGAGAAGTTGAAGAAAAGATTGTCGATGACGAGAAGTTCACCCTGCCCGATTGGGTGTTGCAGAGACGCATTGATGGTACGTGCAGTATGATTGAGCCGATAAGCCCGGAGACGTTGAATTCTGTGTTCAGGCAAGTAAATGCGGACTTGACGAGTTCTTTGTGCGTTCCCATTACTAAGTCCACGATTTTGGAGATATGCAAAAGTTTACCTGAAGAGGAATGATTATTTTTTCGTGTTTGGTTGTTTGTTTTGTGTATTTTTAGTATTTTTGTTTTGTGTGCCTAGCACACCTCTACCTCTTTTTTAGATCCTTGATTGTGATTTCATTTCTAAGGCACGTTATCGTTGTTCTGTGTATTTTATTCTGCTTTATTTCTTCTAAAAGTTCAAGCCTTTCAGTGACGGGTTATTTAATTTTGTATACGAGTAAAATGCAATTGTTTTTGAAGAAAACTTGCTGTTTCTTTTTCTTGAGATTTTTGATTAAGATAAATGTGACTATGGTAAATCGGGTTTCTTTTGATTTATTTTAAAATGATCCAGTTATAAAATTGCTTGTGAAAGTAAACTTCTTGTTTATGAAGTATTTTAGAAGCTCGTCGCGCGAATCGTCGGCTTCGAAAGGATTGGAGATGCACACGAATCCCGGCGGCTCAACGATTGCGACCGTGACACCGAAAGTTGAAGAGATTGGAGATGATAGGTCGGTTGGACGATTTAGCCAGTAAAAAGCATGTTTTTTGTCTTGAAACGGATCGATATCTTTTAATTAAATTCCAATCTCCTTTTCACAACAGTATATCGAATTATAGTACTCATTATGGGAAAAATATACAAAACTGAATATTTTTTTACTGCAAAATTGGAAAGCTAGCCAATCTTGTCAGCTTAGGCTTTATGTTTTTATTCCGACATATTGTAGTGAGTCAAGATATCAATAATTTATGCATATTGATGGGTAAAATGCTTAATTTTTAGAAAATTCGTTCTCGTCAGCACTCAACCGCGCAAACGAGCTAAGGCCAGTCTACCAACATATCAAGAGGTCAATTGGGATGACGACTCGGAGTACTTCCCGTCGGTTGGTTTCATTGAAACATTGTTTTTATACTTGAAATTTTAGAAAAAAGGACGCCCAACCACGACGAAAGATTGTCGTCCACGTGGTCGACCAAAGAAGGGAAGTACGCCGGCAACTCCTATCACTAAGGTGAATATTGAGTAATTGAGCTGGATCGAGTTTCACTAACATAATAACAATGTCGTTAAAAAAAAACACAACATTGATTTTGTGAACTACCTATATTTTTATAAAATTGGTAAAGATTCACCTTTTTAACATGATGTAGTTGAAAGAATTGTAAAGAAAATTGAGAAGAATTGTAGAAGCAATAGAAATAGAAAATAGAAAGAATTGTAGAAGCATTGAAAATCTTAAATAGCCAAAGACAACTTTCTTATTTATTTTTTAGGTACGAGCTCGTTTATCTGAAGAGGCACGTAGTGGAGTTGACGAGATGCACGAGGAAATCGTGAGACAACAAAAGGAAGAATTTGGTAAGAAAATTGTACAACTTTATAAAGCGAAGAAAAAGCATCGTGGTCAACTCATTCTTTATTTAGCTCGCATCCCGTTGACGCCGGCTTTGGTCGATGGAGCGGTGATCCTTGACCCGTCGAGCCCATTGGATGCACTATTGAGTAAGTTTAAAGTACGATTTGTCTGACGATTTAGAAATGAGTGTTAATAAATGAAAGCACCACTTGAATTCATCTCTAGGCGTGTAACAATTTTTAAATTTTCATTTTAGTCTCAATTCGTCAACAATTCCTCGAGCACCAGGCTCACGTTTTGACGGAAACATTTCGCGCTCAGTTGATTGATGAGGTGAAGCAAGAAACGGTAAGCGATTAAACCAATTTATTCAAGTTTTAGACGTCAAATTTGTTTAATGTTCAACTTTTAGAACAAAAGAAGCGAATTAATGGAGCGTGTCCGCACTTCGACTGCTTTTGTCGATAATCTTCTACAACAAGTAAGAATTTATCTGATACATGAAATGAAAATACTTTTTCAGGGAGTCGCCAATTTGCGTGCTCGTCTTCTTGAGTTGGACATGAGCGATGTGGAGACGCCGAGTGAATTGCTTAATCGGTGAGTGGGTATAATGAAGAAGTAACAGGGATTTAAAAAGAATAGAACAATAATAAACCACTGAATCTTACGTAATTCAAAATATTAGATTATCTAAGTACAAATTAACCAAGTTAAGTACTATCATATCAAGAAAATTTGTCATTCTAGATCAAAGCAAATCGTGCACAATCACAAAGAGGTCACACAGAAATGCTCGGCGCTTGAAGCAGAAGTGGCTGCGTTGGAAAGTCGTCTCAGGGCTCATGCCCCGTATGGGGATCGCTTGATTGAGAAGATTAACAGTAAGCTTTAACAAGGATTTAAAAAGACTAGAACAATAATAAAGGCACTGAGTCTATATAAAATCAAATTCTTTAGACACCGATCCGAATCTGTTAATCGATCCGATCAACCCGGATCCCTACATGGAGCTCATTCAAACGGCTTGCTTGGAGAGTGGATGTCAAATTGTGGTGAGTTTTATTATCAAATCATTGTCGACGAGATAAACTACTTGAATGCATAAATTGATAATCATTTACCATTGTTCTGCTTATTCAACTTTTATTTTTTAGCCAACTCGTCTGGAGAGTGAGGCCGAGGCGCACGCCCAAGAATCGATGACTTCACCTGGAGTTGCCGTCTCAGCTGCACGACGACCAAGACAACGCTCAAGGGCATCCGCATCAAAAAGGGCTGCCGCTGGAGCGAAGCCTGAAGAAACGAGTGAGGAGATGGAGCGTCAGATTCAGGAGATCGTGCAAAAAGCTCTTAAGGTTTGAAATTTGATGATGTTTACAATTTGACAAATGTCTGCTTTTTTCACTCTTTAAGTCTTTTAGGCGGTATTGAATTTAAAATCCGCGCCTTTGCCGATATTTATAGGTTTAATTGAAATTTACTACAGTTTTTCATGGCTTTGAAACTTGTAGTAAAGTTTATAAGTTGTTTAATATGCTTGCTATATTCATTTCTTTCAGGTGGACAGTGCCGCAAAGGAGAAAGAGCGCCGCGCTCGTGGAAACCCGGAGAAACGAGGAGGGAAAGGCGCGAATGCGAATGTGCAACAGGCAGCAATCTCTGGCATCTCGGCCGCCCCCTTTGCTCTTCTACAACAACCAGCCGTTGTGTGCGATCAACGAGGAATTCAGCTCGGTGGATCACCGAATTTCGCTATGCCACATGGTGGGTTTCTTTAAAATGCTAACATGATTTGGATGGGTGGCAGATTTTGGAGAAATTTCTGTAAAGTTGCGCAGTTGCTTATCTCGTAGCAATATGGTGAACTAAAGAGATTGAGGATCTCGATATTTAGTTAAAGATTCGAAATGCATTTTTCAGGCTGAATATTCTGAGCTAAGAAATTAAAATTTTACAATATTTTCCAGAAAATCCTTGGACTTTGCTGTTAAAAAAAGCATTGGAAAGTAAAAAGAGCACTGTGTGAACTTAAATTGAAATTTGTAAAATTTGAAATTCTACATAAATTTATTGTAGTGCTTTATTACATTGATTACTATGCACTAATCATGCTTTTTTTTTTCAGCTTCAAATCAGCCTCTTTTAAACAACGGTGATGGTTCGGCTTCTATGACAATTTCAACTGCAGAATGAACAAAAACTCAAGTTTGTGTGTGTGTGTGTGTGTTTTTTCATTGCTATTTTTGTAAATTTCACATTTTTTACAAAGTTCAGGGTTTAGCAGGCTTCCTCCTTTCATTTGACTTTCAAACGTTGCCAAAATTTCCGTTATTTTTGTTATTTCTCAGTGCCAATTTGCGATTGAGTGGCCAAATTTGTGTTGCCAAGCGTTTTTTCTTTGTCTCTGCTAACATTTTTATGTCTTTGTTGGTCTCACCTATGTTTTTGTAACTTCGAAAGTATTTCGGATTACTGTAACCGTTTGTCTTTAATACAAATTTTCACTCTAACCCCACAAATTTCCTATGATCTTTTGGAAATCGAGCATTTCTCTCACTTTGTAAACATACTTATGCTAAAATACTGTATTTTTATGTTTTATCTCTTTTTGATACTGCCAGGAATAGTCACGATTTCGGCCTTGCTCTATTAAGAGGCTAAAATTTGCATACAAAATTCAATAGATCGATTTTATCGTTAACTGTATATGCAAATTTTTGCCAGAAATGTTAATTTGAATATAAGCTTTAAAAGATTTTCAACTAAATACTCTCGATTGATAATGAAAAATAGCCAATTTCTCGTATTTCCCTCCAATTATCGACTTCCTTCGAAAATTTCCATTTATCTGTGTCATTCCCCAGGCCTCGCCTTTATCCAGATGTCAAAAATGATTTTTTTTTTTCCTCATTTTCAATCAAAATCAAATTCCCCCTTTCCCTGCCCGCTTATACTGCCTTTACGAGATGATCTTTCAAATATTTTTCAAGTTTTTTTTTGTAGGAATCAGTTTTGAGATGTTTTTGAGTTTTTTTTAACGTATCCATTCTATATTTTTACGATTTTTTTTAGAGGCATTTAAAAAATTTAAAATTTAAACCAATGTGCAACAAATAAAGATTTTGAAGAAGTTGGAGGAAATGGAAATTAATGGTTTTGGAGCCAATTTTGTCGATTTTCTTCTTGATGGTATTTGATTTTTGAAAATTTCAATTTTTTTGATTTATTAGAGATAATTTCAGAACCATCGAAATTAATGAGGAGAAAGAAATGGAGTTGAGCCTATCGAATGAATTGACAAGACCATTTCGGATACCGCGAAGAAAACAAGACTCAGCACAGGCGACAAAAGATGAAACGAGCACCAATGCGTGAGTTGAAGAGCGGAAAATTGGGGGCTTGGTCAAAACAGTGCCGTGTACAAACAGCGCCGACCAAAATAATGCTTTTGCGGTTAAGTTTATTTGTGTTTCTTATTTTCATTGAATGTAGAAAAAATTAGCTATCTGCTGAATGTTTTTGGAATCGTTTAGAACAAAGCTGAGATGAGAAAATGCCAAAAAATGAAAAAGGGCTTAAAAAGAGGTTAACTGAGCTTTTCTCGACACCAATTCTATTTTAAGTGATCCAAAAGTATGCAAAATGTAGATAATTTTATTCTGCATCCAATAAGAATAAGGAACACATAGAAACTTAACCGCGGATGGGGTACTTTTGTCGTGGCGCTGTTTTGGTCAGCTCCCAAGATCCCTCGCGCTGTTTGTACAGGATGCGTCAAAATTATGGAATGGATGTCTATTGATGAATTAAAGGAAGAAAATGAAGACAATACTCCGAGTGTTATATATAATTTTGAAAGCTCTTAATGAATACTACAAAATAGAATAGCTAAATCAAAAGAATTGTGCCAATCTTGCAAAAAAATTTAAGGACCTAAACGTGACACTCCTGAAAAAGAAGATCTTCTGTTTTAAACCTCAACTAGACCAGTTAGATTATACTGATTATATTTGCATTAAATAAAGGAATAATAACCTCACCAATTAGTACATACACTTAAGAAAAAGTTTTGATAGAAACTGAAAAAAACGTAAATATAGACGTAAATAAAACGTAAATATAAAACTAGTGTTTTTTGAGAGAAACATTCAAAAGCATGTTCACAAAACAGTTTTTAACAGATTAAACATACTTTTAACTTTCAATGATTTTATAAAAAAATGCTCAAAACGAATACTTTCAGAACAAAATACAGTTAAAAATCTCTATTTTTAAAAATTATCTTAATTCAGGAGTTCGCGATGTTCAGGTCCTTAAATTTGTCCAATATTGGCGCAATTTTTTTTGATTTAGCTATTGTATTTTGTAGTATTCATTAAGAGCTTTCAAATGAAATATAACACTCGGTGTATTGTCTTCATTTTCTTCTTTTAATCCATCAATAGACATCCGTCCCATAATCTTGACGGGGTTATATAGTATATCGCGATGTGTACAGGGTTATATCCATAACCCTGTACACGGCGCTGTTTTGATCAGCTCCTGAAAATTGACAGAAATATTCATTTTATAGAAAATTGATAGAAATATCCATTTTAGAGAAAATTGACATAGTTTTAGAGATAGTTTTTACAAGATGCTCTTGTGAAAATTTTCCATTTTCAAAGCCCACTTGCAACAGAAATTTTTGCGTTTAAAACTATTTCGGTGAATGTTCAACAAAGTGAATCCGAAATTTCGGATTCATTTTATTGAACGAATTTCATATGTTTCGTGTCTCATAAAGCTAATAATCTCTCACAAACACAGATAAATTCTGAACGAAATTTGGTGGTATAACGAGTTTTTAGCTCCCCCCTCACGGCGACGATCTCGCGACGATCGGTGAACGAATTCGATCAAGCAACGCCGCATCGCGGAGCACAAAAGAGGTTGTTTCTTTTTTTCTAAAACATTAGTACTGTTAGTCTCAGATATGGTTTTTTCAAAAAGCCATCGCTAGCCAGGCCAGGACCTTAAGTTTTGGTCTAAACAATTTTGAAATCCATACTAACGAGTCTTATTTATGACATTAATACTACCAGGTCTGGTATTAATCTAAGAACTAAAACTTCTCAGATTTAGAGTTGGTACTAACGGGTCTGTAGATACTAGACATGGGAGAATTCCAAGACGAACCCAATTCCACCTTCGTTTTCTCAGCCGTCTCTTGGCCGATTGTTCTGAAGTTTTGTTTAAAAATAGAAATTCACATTTTCTGTTGGTAGAAAAAATTTCAGAAAAGTTGGTCAAGAAATGGCCAAGAAAACCAAGGTGAAATTGGGTTCGGCTTGGAATTTTCCGCATGTCCACAAGATACTGATATCAGTAAATAGAAGATCAGTCTCGAGTACTAACATGAGCTATAGTACCCTTCTTCGTTATCACCGTATTCCTCTTTATGATCCTAGTCATACGGTAGTCTTTCCACGGTCGATCGATCGAATTGGCCCTTGGAATGTTACCGTACTCCGAGTATCTTAAAAAATTAAAAAAACAGGTGTAAATTCTAAAAGATGCCATTCACAATCCAACTACCGTAATCCAGAGGTCATTTTAGGGAAATGACTAGATTTCAGGGGTCACATACTGGCTTAGATTTGAAAAAAGTAGCTTTTCCTGGAGTATGGTAGCTTTTTCCGGAGTACGGTAGTTTTTTCCGGGTACGGTGGCTTTTCCCTAAGCACTTTTTAGGAAACGAAATTAGTATCAAAGTACAATACCTTTTTTTCAGACACGATCTTTCGCCGACGAAAACACCTCGTCCGGAGAAATCGTACAATCATGTGAAACACCACGAACAGCAATCATCGAGACAAAAAAGAGAGCAGAAACCTATGCGAGCACAACAAAAACAACAACAACAACAACAACAACAACAACAACCCGTTCAACAACCACAAATCGTGCAAAATCAACAACCGACGACGAGTCACGATGAGCTTTTTGATCGGATATTTGGCACAAAAGGTAACACATTTGGCATTTTTACGTACTTTTTGTTCACATGTAAATGCACCTTTTCTGGCGCACTGGATTCTCCATTTTCTCGAGACAATGATCGTTGATTTAAGGAAATTTTTAAAAAATGAAGATTTCATCGCGCCAAAAGGGGTGCGTTTACAGGTGAGCATAGTACTATATGAGTGCTAGTTTTCTTCTTTCTTTTTTCCTTTCTTCTTCTTTTTTGTCTTTGCTTCTTTCACTTGGCAAGTTAAGGTACCGGATAGTTCAGTGGTTGAAGCAATTGCCAAGCAAAATATCGAGGGTTCAATCCCCTCTCCGGAAAACTAACTTTTCTTGCCAATTCCTTCACTTTTTTTATTATAGTTAACAATTTACTGTATAAATAGTAATGTATAAAAAAAAAGCTACAATACAGTAACTTGCAGATCCTCAACCGCCAACCCCTTCCGTAGCCGCTCCTGCTGTTGAAACGAGTGCCGGGGAAATGAAATTGACGAGACAACGATTGATGGAACATCGATATGATGATAGAGCGTGCAGAGATGTAAGTTAAGAATAATAAGTGACTGGTTGAGTCAAACTTTAGCTTAAATCAATAGTGGAAGACATTTTAGTGTTACAAATTATGGTAGCTGAGGCTTTCTTTAGTCTTTGACAATTTAAAGGCTATAACTTCTTTTAGTATTGATATTTTTGGGTGTGTCTACACTATGTTACGTTACAGTTGTTGGAAATGAATCTATCGAATGAATGATTCGACAAAAAACTTTCAAATTTCAGTTTCTTCGTCGCGACGGCCTAATGGAAAGGATTTTGGGGCACAAAATGTTGACAGGAAAAGTGGACAGCCATGAGAGAATGGGATATGTCAGAATGGAGGCCGGAGATCGACCCGAAAGAGCTGTGAGTTTAAAAAAGAAACGGTACAATCATGTTATTCCTTATTTCCCTGCAATTGTCTGTGCGCATGCATCAAGCCTGCTATCAATCTTGACGAGAGTAGGATTCGAACTTGAGGGCAAAAAATGTAATAGGTTTCGTAGTCTAATAGATTATCCGCCAAAGGAACTATTAGGGAAGCGTGTGACGGCCTCATAAGGAGTTTGAAATTTAAGCTGAGTTTCTATGCCCTAAATATCTCGCGTTTGCGAAGCGTTTTTACAAAAAACAAAAAACGGATTCAAGATCCCCATGGCTGACTCTAGAAGATGGATTTGATCTAAAGTCAAAAGGCTAACTTGACTCGGTGCCTTTCCCTTGTGAGATATTCATTTTCAGTTCGAAATCGATGACACTCTACAGGGCGGATCGGCCGGTTTGGGCTCAATGGCACCGCCACCGCCGGCACCCGTTTTACTGCAAGGACGAGATGGACCGAAAACGCCACCAGGTAAACAAATCGAAGCTAGCTTTTAAATGAATTAACTGAATGACGGTGATCAGGGTATACCGTAGATAGTGACAGGCGTACAGTGGCGTAGTCGAACTTTGAACGTCCCGTTCTCTGCGCCTGCTTTATGCTATAGTGAGCGCTTGGGTCTCAAATGATAGCCCTTGAAATCTAGTAATTTTTGAGACCAAAATTGTAGTTGGGAGAAATCTAGGGGTTGAGAAAAAAAAGGAAAAAATGTCTTTTTTGGATGGATCCAGCCCTTGGCTTATCTAGCTCAGGCTCAGTTTTCAAAGCTAGACTACTTCGACTGGGATACGGTGGACGTGAATGTAGCTGGGTTCGAGGCTGAATACTGTAGAAAATCGGACTCTAGAAGCCCTCTAGACTGTCGTTCATCGTAGTGTAGTGTACTAGGCTTACTGTAGTGGCCTGTACGATGGCCAAATAGCGTACTAGTGGTTTCTGGTCTGGATCTAGGCCTTCAGTTTGGATCCCCAGGCCAAGCCAGGATTGAGATTCAAAAATCAAACACTTACTTATCAATTTCCAGAGTTCGGTGTGAGACGTCGTGGCCCGAAAACGCCGCCTGGCAGCCCGAGTCCATCGATGAGTCCACCACCAATGATGAGAAAAACGAGAAATAAAGAAAAACGTCGAGAAATCCATCGTGCAGTCACTCCACCGCCACCCGTACCTCAACCATCGAACTATGCGAATGCAGCTGATCCGAATTTAATCCTCCAGACAATGGTTTGTTTTTATCGGCTGCTTACGGTAGGCACGGTGGTTATTTACTTGCAACTAATACCCAAGGATTACGGTAGTTTATCATAGTGCTGAATAGCTAGGGTTACGGTAGCTACAATGCTAGAGATTGTGATCTATCGTAATCCTGGCACAGCTAAAGCTACAATATTAGCTGCTTCTAGACTGAAATACTCCTCTACTGTACTTTTTTTTTTGTTCAGATGATGGCCACTGGTGCGCATATCTCGATTGATGAGGATATGAAGAGAGCGCTCACTGGAATGACACCGGTTTGTGGCATTTATTGGAGTTTTTTAAAAGCTGGGAAAATAGGGAAATAACTTTTAAATAAATTATGCAAATTATGCAAACAATTGGAAATCCAATTAAAAACCAGAATCTTTTCAGGAATCTTTCATGGAAACGATCAAGAAAGCGATCAAAGATGGCCAAAATCCGCAAGAACAACAGAGCTTGGGTCCAACGCCGCAGAAACGAGCGAAATGGTAAGCGATTAAACTACCGTAGGCCTTCAAGTGACCGTAATCTCTGGTGCTTTGATTTAAGTATAAGCTTTCAGTGAGGAAATCTCGTACGGGACCGAGTCCGTCTCGATGGAATTGGCCTCGTCCGTTTCGAGCACCTCTCCGCCACCGCCACCCCCACCATTACCAAAGTCACCGATTCTTACGGTAAGCTGAGGATTTTAGATTAGCTTTTTATATAGCTTTTTATATGAGCTTTTATATCAGCTTTTATATCAGCTTTTATATAAGCTTTTATATCAGCTTTTATGTCAGCTTTTATATCAGCTTTTATATCAGCTTTTATATGAGCTTTTATTAGGTTGGCAAAAAAGAAATGCGCGTTTTCGTTAAAAGTTTATTTTATTATAAAAACAAGATAACAATACATTAATCCAAAAGGTATTCGCCATCTGCATCAATGACTTGTCGCCAACGTTCACGCAGAGAATGGATGCCCTTCTTGAAGAACTCGACCGGCTGCGACTCGAAGAAGTTGGACACCCAAATTTGGACCTCGTCACGGTTCTTGAACTTTTTCTCGGCCAAGGAGTGGTGCATTGATCGGAACAGATGGTAGTCGGAAGGCGCCAAGTCTGGGCTGTATGGCGGATGAGGCAGGACTTCCCAGCCCATTTCTTCAATTTTCTGCTGGGTGATTTTTGCGACATGCGGCCGAGCGTTGTCGCGGAGGAATTTTGTCGACGCCGTATCCACGCCTTGACGTCGTAGCGCCTGGTCCACGCGGTCCAATTGGCCTTGGTAGAGGTTCGCCGTAACTGTTTGACCCGAATCCAGAACCTCAAAGTATACCAGGCCTTTACTGTTCCACCAAACACAAAGCATCACCTTTTTTCCGTGGATGTCCGATTTTGGAGCTTCACCGGGGTCACTGCCGCTTTCTTGCTGTGTTGCCGTATTGGATCCACTTCTCATCCGACATAACAATGGAGTCGAAAAACCCACTGTTCTTGGCGCGGTGAGTGAGAATTCCGGCGATTGCGATGCGTGTCGCCTTGTTTGCGTCGGATAGCTTATGCGGTACCCATTTTCCGCATCTATTCGTCTTGCCCATGCCATGCAGATGGTTCTCAATGGTGACATGAGTGAAGTCGAACTGTTCTGCCAGGTCGCGAGTGGTTTGGCGTGGATCCGACTCAATGGCTTCCTTCAATGCGTCGTTGTCGATGATTTGAGGTCGACGTCCGTGTTTTTGGTCTTCCAAGCTTTCGTCGCCGTCTCGGAAGCGCTGGAACCATCGTTTACACTGACTTTCGGATAGAGCATCTTCGTCAAACACTTGAGATAGAGCGCCATGAGCTTCAGCAGCCGATTTGTCTTGCTTAAATTCATGCCACAAGCAGGCCAGCAAACGAAATTTTTGGTCCGACATTTTCTAAACACTCTTTCTTGCAAAAAAACAAAGTAAACATAGACAAATTATATATCAAACGATGCGCAAGAACACGCTCTTTCCAATAGAATAAACTATTCAAAAAATCTTTTACTGTGAATAAAATACAAATCAACAAACACGACGCTCATTTCTTTTTTGCCAACCTAATATGTCAGCTTTTACATCATTTGACTCATTTCAGGCTCCTCCACCTCCTCCGCAACTTCATATGCATCCGTTGATGAACAACGAGAAAACGGTGATTGGTGGAGGAATCTGTTTACCAACAATGGCGAATACGATGATGAACAATGTATGGAAAGAGTTTAGCCAGTCAGGAGCCTCATTTGCTTCCTTTTTGAGGCCAAGCCAGGTGGCCAGAAGTTAGTTCTGATCTTATCAGAATAAACTGGGTCAGGCTTGGGCTTGGGCTCAAAAAACTATTTATCATTTACCATCTAGCAATTTTGCTAAATTTAAGCAGTTGGTGGACTTGGCTTTGGCCTAATCGCACTAGACAGTAGCCTGGCCTTTACCTAGCTGTCTAGCTTTACCTAGACAGTAGCCTGTCTAGAGGTGATGCCATCAAACCCCGAAATAGCCCGTAATCCAGGCGAGATCTCGGCCTGACTTTTGATTTAATCCGTAAACACCTGCAAGCCAGACTAGAGCCAACCTCGCTTATGACTTGAGCTCGTTCGGCTGCTTTTCGAGTGCCTTTTAGGCATTTTGGTGAAATACAAATACTTCCTCTTTCCAGGTACCCCCACCGGCATTCCCTCATTCGATTCCGCATCATCATCATCACCCTCCTCCACCCCATGTACATCCCACCGCTCTCCACAAAATCCCTCCCCACTCCTCTCTTCCACCACCACCTCATCCCTCTTCACTTATGATGCCACCACCGATTCTCCAACAACAACAACCAACTAGCTCCAATCAAGTCTTTCAACAGGTGCCTCATTTTTTTCGCAAAAACTATCACCGTGAACATCAACTGTTTAGGCGCCGATGAATCTCTCGATTCCGCCGCCACAAATCCCACACAAACCACCGCCGATGATGCCCCCGATGCCGCCGAGTGGACGCGATGCACAGGTTGGATGGATGAAAAAAAATCGACTACCTTATGTAGTCATAAATAGACTACAGTACTACACAAAGTAAAGCCAAGAGCACTGTAGTCTCTATGAGACCTTGAATCTTTGGCACCAATCTCTGAGATCCGTAGTACTGTGGTACTATAGTCGCCGTTAAATTTCATTTCTCATTCGAATTTTTCCCTTGATTTGCCCTCAAAGAGACTCTATTTTCTTGGTATGAACACAATTTGTAGAAAAGGAACGATTTGTTAAGATCTATTTGCTGCAGCGATATAACTAACTAACTAAATGAAGAAAGAAAGTAAGTAAGGAAATAAAAAGATTGAAAGCATGTTAGAAAATTAGTTGGTAAAATTGTTTTTTTTGAAAAATAAATAGTAAAAATCGCGAGAAAATCAACAGAGAAATGAAATGAAAATTGATGCAATTATGCAAATTTCTTTCATAACCCCCGAAAAAAGCTTTGACACAAAGTGGATGAAAATGAATACCCATTTCAAATTCTAGCACTCCTCCTTGCCGCCTATGGTCGGTGGATCTCCGCTAATCATCGCTCCACCCCCACCCCCACCACCGTCAATCCCTCAATCATCAATGGTGGCTCTAATGAGTGCTCCACCACCACCACTCCTTCAACCCCCGCCCGGTCCACCGCCACCGCCATCTGCACAATACGCTGTGCCACCACCGCCGATGATGATGCCGAAGGTGGGAGATCTTGAGAATATCTAATCGCTTAGCAGAATAGATAGATTTTATCCATGGCTGGGAACACTAGGACAAAGCTAGGCTTGAACCTGGCCTGGCTTCAACTCTGAATTATAACTACGATCAAATTAACCAGTAAAGTCTAATGGGTTAAGTATTAGATCCATTTTTATTTCTAAGCCTGTCTAGTCATCGGGTAAACCTCATAGGACAACTTCAGAGTCTCTTTGAATCTGGCTTTAGTCTTGAGCTGATAGTGAGGAATCTGGGTAACTCTCGGAAATAGCTAGACATTGGTCTTGATTCTGATCAAGCACTAGACAAAGCTAGACATAGCTAGACAATGCTAGACATAGCTAGACATAGCTAGACAATGCTAGCACTAGACAAAGCTAGGATCGGGCTAGGATTTAGAGACAATGCTAGGATTTATATCTTATCGTGTACCCGCCTAATCATTAGGATGATTCTAAGGACGAAGCTAGGGTAGAGTTTGGGTTGAATCAAGTTTTGGTTTGAATCAAGTTTTGGTTTGAAACTAAGGTTCGGATCTGGAGCTAGGGTAGCTCTAGGTTCTGATCAATTCCGAGGCAAAACCTGATTTGGGTTAGGTCTATGTCTATATCTATGTCTATGGTCTATGCCCCGTTACTCATAAAATTTATCTCTAGACTTCAATCGATGCACCTCCAATGCCACAATTCACCAATCAACAGCAACCAGTGACCCCGAAAAGCGAACCGCCGAAGCTAAAGGTTTTAGAATTTTATTCGAAATAGCTAACATTTGCAAAACTAGGTGACAATTTTCGAGGAAGGTCAATACCCGAGCGGATCGTCGACTCCGAGCAATCGAGAACGGGCAACGAATGGACCTGGTAAGACGGGGTTATGCAAATTAGCGTATACCTTTAGAAAGGGAAGCGCTAAGTGTTGGATTAGACTTTACTGACGTCTTTAGACTGTACAAAGGAGTGTACATAGGAGTACATAGGAGTATTGTCATAGGAGTGAGTACATAGGAGTAAGGAGTATGGCCATACGAGTACATAGAAGTATGGCCATACGAGTACATAGAAGTATGGCCATACGAGTACATAGAAGTATGGCCAGGTCTTCCCAAGAGTACTGTGGCTTTAAAAGTACGTTGAACCTTTATATTGTCATTTTTAAAAAAGATAAAGTACAATTAGAAGTTAGAAAAGGATACGGTAGATCTATTAAAGCAAAAAAGAAACATTTTTAGTGTAACATAGGCCCAGCAAAAGAAAGGCTACTGTAGCTAACTGTACTATAGATAAAACTCTCTTTCTAGGCACTCCAATGCCTCCAAGACCGCCGAATGTACGCAATGTGCAAGCGACTTTGTTCAGCGCTTTGGGATTATCGAATCAATCACAAAAAGAACAGGTTTGTGAAAGGATAACGAGCGATTACTGTACTCCGAGCGAAATTCGTTTCCTCTAAACCGTGTCTTCTTTCTCTTTTTACTCTAATCTTATCTCTATTTTGATCCAATCTATCCATTTTATTCTTTCAGAATTCAAAAAAGATATCTAGAGGCATAAAAAAGAGATAGATTTGATAAAGAATAAGATTACGTAGAAATAGAAAGAGGACACGGTTTAGAAAACGGATTCAAACAGAGAACAAAACAGAAAGATGTTTTTGAGTAGAAAAATTTTGAAGCAAAAAGCAAAAGAATTGCCGCCAAGAGGAGTCGAACCTGTG
The DNA here is from genome assembly GCA_958450365.1 of Mesorhabditis belari. Classification (NCBI taxonomy): domain Eukaryota; kingdom Metazoa; phylum Nematoda; class Chromadorea; order Rhabditida; family Rhabditidae; genus Mesorhabditis; species Mesorhabditis belari. The sequence continues at coordinate 97,041 of CAUEEP010000077.1, forward strand.
ACCTCTATCTTCCGTTTTGTTTAAGAGACGCGCGCGTTAACCACTCGGCCATGCTTGTCTCTAGCCCAAGCAACCCGGGTTCGACTCCTGGCCGTGTCGGCAATTTTGGTTTTTAAAAACTTGAAAAACATTTTACACAATAACATGAAATTTTTTGTCGATTCCGAACTTTAAGCTGAGATCCATTCCCTTGTAAATACAGTAATATTCAATCTAGGTTAACTTGTATCCACAATCTACTAATACAATAATCCAACATGGCAATCTAAAATGCTACCAGATACCAGTACCCCCAGTTCCGCATTACAGTAGTTTTGTAGCTAGTATCTGGCACCTAATACAGCAAACCTACTACAGTAATCTGTTAGTAACCAAGCACCAGTAATACAGTAAACCGCGTAGTACGGTAAAATAGACACTGAATATTGTAAAAATACTACAGTAATCCGACACCTACAGTAACATGTGCGATTCGGCTTTTTTTTTTTGTTTGTTTACAAGCCCAATTCCAGATCACTCCAAAGTCGTCGATTGTGCCTCAAAAACAGCAAAAACGAGCTCAAAATCAGCAAAAACCATTTAAAACGCAAGAAAACGCGAAAAACGACGGGAAAATTGAGGGTTCATCAGCGAATTTCGCACAAAATTCTCAATCCACACTACCGCAAACGCTAGCCGAATCGTTTAAGGCGAGAGGAAGGGATTGGTGAAAGGTTGGAGTGTTTGGAGATGTTTGGAGATGTTTTCAAGCTGTTTAATTGCTTCTTTTTGATTTACTCTTTGAGCTTCTGTAAACGCACCTCATCTGGCGCACCGGGGTAATTCATCGATTTTTCATCAAAATCTTGATGATGATTTCTGGAAGAAATTCAAGAAATCATTGCGCCAGAAGCAGGCACGTTTATACAAGTAAAACACGTGTTTACAAGTGCTCTCAAGTGGTTTTTTTGGAGTGCCTACGTAGCTCTATTGGAAGGTCTGAATTTTCTCAATTTTCTCAAATGTGTACTCTAAATATGCTAGTACACGATAGTATTTATCGTAATCCCTTCGCGGGGAACTTGTGCGTTCTCTGGTAGACTCCTCAAGACTGTAAACGCGCCCCCAACTGGCGCACCACCTTAAGCAACGTAATACTCCAAATTCCACCTTATCCACCTTATTTATTGCCTTTCCCCCGCCCCCCTTAAAAAAGTAATCAATACATTCTAGAGTAAATTCTACAGTAATTCTACAGTAAATTCTACAGTAGATCTAGAGTAGATCTACAGTAGATCTACAGTTCTACAGTAATTCTACAGTAATTCTACAGTTCTACAGTAATTCTACAGTTCTACAGTAATTCTGTACGCTTAACTGAATATCTTGTACAACAAGGGTTACGGTAACTATTTAGACAAACGGGGCAGCAAAATTAGATGAACCATAGACGACAATTCGACGCACAATTTCAAGTCCTTGCTTTTCAAGCCCACTGCCCGCTATTCAAGCTCACTACCCGCTTTTCAAGCTCACTACCACTCGCTGGGAAGTCTACAACTTTTTAAGCTCTCTTTATGAAAGCTACCGTAACCCTGGCTACGCAACTAATAGGAAAAAGCTACCGTAACCCTGTTAGCTCAACGATTAAAGCACCGTAACCCTACTAGTTCAACGATTAAAGCACCGTAACCCTGTTAGCTCAACGATTAAAGCTACCGTAACCCTGTTAGCTCAACGATTAAAGCACCGTAACCCTGTTAGCTCAACGATTAAAGCACCGTAACCCTGTTAGCTCAACGATTAAAGCACCGTAATCCTTGTGAAACTTACCGTAATCCTGTCAAAATATTCAGTTAAGCTGAAATTACTATTGGATAGTGTAAATCCCACACAAAAAAAAGTGCATTTCCCGGCCCCCAAATAAAACGAGATGATGCTCAAACTGTTAGCAAAAAACGTAAAAATCGTAAAACATTAATTTATCCCCGAATTTGATTCCAAAAAAAACGATAACGATTGTCATTCTATTGTGTGCTATTTTTTTTTTCTTTCGGCCTCACGATTTTCTATGTATTCATCATTTGCTGCTTCTTCTTCATGTTACATTTGAAATTATCTATTCTCTATTATACAAAAATGGGTGTCCCTACCGTAATCAGTTGAAAACAAAAAAAAACTCGTTTCCTAAACCGTATCCCCGTTTTCTTGAACGAGAAAGGGGTACTGTAATCACTGAGACCATGGGGTTACTGTAATCACTGAGACCAAGGGGTTACTGTAATCACTGGGACCAAGGGGTTACTGTAATCACTGAGACCAAGGGGTTACTGTAATCACTGAGACCAAGGGGTTACTGTAATCACTGAGACCAAGGGGTTACTGTAATCACTGAGACCAAGGGGTTACTGTAATCACTGGGGCCAAGGGGTTACTGTAATCACTGGGGCCAAGGGGTTACTGTAATCACTGAGACCAAGGGGTTACTGTAATCACTGGGACCAAGGGGTTACTGTAATCACTGGGGCCAAGAGTAATGTAATCACTGGGGCCAAGAGTACTGTAATCACTAGGACCAAGGGGTTACTGTAATCACTGGGACCAAGGATACTGTAATCACTGGGACCAAGGATACTGTAATCACTGGGACCAAGGATACTGTAATCACTGGGACCAAGGATACTGTAAGATCAAGCCACTAGCCACGCGCGTCTGTTACCGATTTTAAGATTACAACCAGTCCTTTCGAAAACCAGCACGGCAGGCTCACGGTTTGCTCATTTCTCGAAACTAGAATAACAGATATTAGATTTGTATTATCTAGATAATACAAATCTAATATCTGTTATTCGCGAAAGATTACGGTAGAACGTTTTTCGCGAAATTTCGACCCGAATTGTGATATTTTTTTTTCTTTTCATTTCCCCTTATCTAAAGCTCTTTTTTTTCGTGTACATTCTTTGGTGATGGTTTGTTTTTTTTTCTTAATTTTATTAATTTTATTTGTGTTTTCTAAAAAATGACTCCACTGCTGGTGAAATAAATGTTCTATAAGGTTGAGCTAATGAGCCGGAAATGCAAAAAACTGTATTGTGCGAGAATTACCGTATGTCAAAATTCAAGTCGATTCTCGACGAACGCTGGACCCACTGGACCCACTGGACCCACTGGACCCACTGGACCCACTGGACCCACTGGACCCACTGGACCCACTGGACCCACTGGACCCACAGATAGCTCAATTCTCGAAATAAAGAACGTCAAAATTACAACAACTACAACAAATGCCCCCAGTTACGTCTAGAATAACTAGAATACAATAAAAATCCTCACTTGAGAAGGCTTGAGAGATTCTCCTCGGCTTTTTGGTCCTTCACTTCGCTTTAAGCCATGTGATTGTGCCATGCCAAATGATCGCAACAACTGAATTTCTTGACTTCAACAATTCAACAACAATTTAACAACAACAATTTAACAACAACAACAACAATCCAACAACAATTCAACAAGAACAACAATTCAACAAGAACAATTCAACAACAACAATTCAACAAGAACAACAACAATTCAACAAGAACAACAACAACAACAATTCAACAACAACAACAATTCAACAACAACAACAATTCAACAACAACAACAATTCAACAACAACAACAATTCAACAACAACAACAATTCAACAACAACAACAATTCAACAACAACAACAATTCAACAACAACAACAATTCAACAACAACAACAATTCAACAACAACAACAATTCAACAACAACAACAATTCAACAACAACAACAATTCAACAACAACAACATTTCAACAACAACAACAATTCAACAACAACAACAATTCAACAACAACAACAATTCAACAACAACAACAATTCAACAACAACAACAATTCAACAACAACAACAATTCAACAACAACAACAATTCAACAACAACAACAATTCAACAACAACAACAATTCAACAACAACAACAATTCAACAACAACAACAATTCAACAACAACAACAATTCAACAACAACAACAATTCAACAACAACAACAATTCAACAACAACAACAATTCAACAACAACAACAATTCAACAACAACAACAATTCAACAACAACAACAATTACAACAACAACAATTCAACAACAACAACAATTCAACAACAACAACAATTCAACAACAACAACAATTCAACAACAACAACAATTCAACAACAACAACAATTCAACAACAACAACAATTCAACAACAACAACAATTCAACAACAACAACAATTCAACAACAACAACAATTCAACAACAACAACAATTCAACAACAACAACAATTCAACAACAACAACAATTCAACAACAACAACAATTCAACAACAACAACAATTCAACAACAACAACAATTCAACAACAACAACAATTCAACAACAACAACAATTCAACAACAACAACAATTCAACAACAACAACAATTCAACAACAACAACAATTCAACAACAACAACAATTCAACAACAACAACAATTCAACAACAACAACAATTCAACAACAACAACAATTCAACAACAACAACAATTCAACAACAACAACAATTCAACAACAACAACAATTCAACAACAACAACAATTCAACAACAACAACAATTCAACAACAATTCAACAACAACAATTCAACAACAATGCAATTGCTCACGAAAGAATCTTCGACGCTTGAGAATAACTTTACATCTAGAATAACCTTAAAAATCCGCACATTCTTCAGTAAAAGGTTTGAGATTCTTATTCCCCTTAGCTTTTGTCCTTCACTTCGCTTTAAGCCATATAGAAATCATCGTAACAACTGAATGTCTTGACTTCAACAATGCAATTGCTCACGAAAGAATCTGTGCACCTTTTCTCACATTTCGTAATCTAAATTCAGTTTAAAACTAGACAAAGCGAGCAATCACTTACACCATATTGCAGATTATTTTTGGCTCTCTGTTTGACGTTGTTGATGCTCGTGTACTGCTCGTGTACTGCTCGTGTACTGCTGTGTACTGCTCGTGTACTCGTGTACTGCTCGTTTCCTGCTCGTGTACTGCTCGTGTACTCGTGTACTGCTCGTTTCCTGCTCGTGTACTGCTCGTGTACTCGTGTACTGCTAGTGTACAGGATGATGAGAACTCCAAATCTCTTTGAGCATCTCGAATTCTTGCACGTGTTCTTGATGTAGTTCCGGAAACTTTTTTGATCTTCATTTCTTCTTGGTGTCGAGCCTGATCGCGACTGGGTAATTTGCGCAACTCGCCATAACTTTCTTCTAAGCAACTCAATCTTTATGATTTTGGTGTAATTTTGTTACACTTATTAAGATCTACAAAATGACACCAAAATCATAAAGATTGGCCGACTTAGAAGAAAGTTATGGCGAGTTGCGCAAATGACCCAGTGACCCAGTTGCGTAAAAAAAATTGCGGAAATTAGCCTACCCCAAAAATCCGACACATTTTGTCTTACATCGTTTTTTCTTGTTTTTATTGTTCTTTGTACTTAATTTTGTGTTTTTCAGATACAGTCGACTCTCTATAACGGAACTCTATATAACGGAATGGAATTTTGGTCCCCGCCGTCGCTAATCTATAGACAGTGGTCCACAAAATATTCCCAAAAAGTGTAGGGTATTTTGCTTACCCATAATACTCTACTTTTCAGGATTATAAGATTCATCCGTATACATTGCATAAAAATTAAAGTATCAAACAAAAACAATAAGTTACTGAACAAATCGCTCGACAAAAGTAATGTCCCATTTGCAAAGAATTAAAAATTTTTTCAAAAAATTAATATTTGCCTGGTCCTCCTTTTTCTTTTATCGCTTCATTGAGTCGATCCGAAAAACGTCTTGATGCGGCTAAATTTCGGCAAATGACTCTACCTCAATCATCACCTCAATCGTCGAAAGTCTTTTTCCCAGCGTTTTTTCCAGATATGATAACTGCTCAAACTACCCAGCTCTACACGCAAACGCAGTGAAATTCTTTGCTACTGATTGGGGAATTGATGTGTTACTTCAGGTATATTAAACTCTTTAAACTTTATTAACAAAGGTTAAATACGGGTCTATCCCAAAACAGCGCCGCCAAAACAGCGCCACCCAAAATAGCGCCCTACCCAAAACAGCGCCGATGCAAAACAAAGTTTTTTTCTTTTACAATGTACACTCATTTTTTTTATTAGCAGCTTTTAATTTTGATAATTTATTTAAAAATAACATGACCAATAACAAAAAATTAAAAATAACAATTAAACGATGCATAAAAAACATTAAAATAGCATGAAATTAATAGTCCAAGAGACTCTGAAACATCATAACACTAGCGATGATGAACATAAACGGTTAGAGCTTTCAAGTGATCCGTAGTAGAAATAAAAAGTTAGTGAAAACGTTAAAAAACAGGCCGTAAAAGGAAAAAAATTGTTATTTTTGGTTAAAATCAATTTTATAAACGCTATCGCAGGTTTCTATGCGTAAAGCTTAAAAAAACCGGATTCTCCGCCTTTTTTTACCCTAAAAACACAAAAAGTGGACAGAAAAAGTTAAAAACAGCAAAGAAAAAGCAAAAGCAAAAATCTAAAAAATATTTTTTTTTGCTCGTCGCTGTTTTGGGCGTTTTTGCATTGGCGCTGTTTTGGGCGTGCACTTCGAGATGAACCCTTCAAACAAATGCTCTCCATTATTAACGATTTTCATTTTCGTGCACGTTTCGTTCGACCAACACACTCCATTGAAACGTGAAACTCGTTTGATACAATCTGTCGTGACAAACAACTTGGCAAATCGGTCAGGAATTCGGGATGCAGCCATCAAACAAATGCTTTCCGTTATTAACGAGTTACAAAGTTTGTTGTTTATCTTTGTTATAAATTTAATTCGTTTTTCGTTTTTAATTAGTTTTTAATTCGTTAAAACAACTTTGTTGTTTCATTTTTTCATTTCGTTAATTGAATAAACAAATTTTTGTCTTCTATTTTACTTGAGAATGCACAAAAACTAAAGCTTTTATCGAAAACTCGAAAAAGAAAGTGTTGGTTAATCTAAATAAAATCTAAAATCATTAAATCTTTAAATTTGGCGCTGTTTTGAACGGCGCTTTTGTATGGGCGCTGTTTTGACGACGCTGCTTTGACGACGCTGCTTTGACGACGCTGCTTTGAACGGCGCTGTTTTGAACGGCGCTTTTGTATAGGCGCTGTTTTGACAGCGCTGCTTTGAACGGCGCTGTTTTGACGGCGCTATTTTCACTAGGGTAATATAACAGCGTTACCACCTCTTTTCCGTACATTTTACTCCACCGAACACCTCACCCAATTACGGCCTCGATTCTTTTTGAAAGCTCTCACTTTTTGCTATGTTAGTTATGTTTTTACTTTATTTCACGAATAGTTTTTACACTTTTCCCTAGATAACTTCGAAATGACGATCATCAATAAAACCGAGGAGAAAACGACACAATTGATCGCCGAATTCAAAGGAAAAACGCCAAAAGGTGAGAATTTAAAATTAAATAGGTCCTTTTTCTTTTATCCTTCTTTGTAAACTCTCCTTTCTTTTCCACAAAGGAAAGGAAAGGATAATGGTTTTCCACAAAGGAAAGGAAAGAAAAATGGTTTTCCACAAAACACAGGTTTTGCTATGACAAGTAATATTAGAGCCTTTGTGAGTTTTGAAACAAATGCTACCTATTAAATGTTTGTTAAAAGTAACTCTGCAACTTGTTTACTCTTTAGTTTCTAATAATTCTTTTAACAATTCTTTCAACGATCCTTTCAACAATCTATTGAAAGGATTGTTAAAAGAATTATTAGAAACTAAAGAGTAAACAAGTTGCAGAGTTACTTTTAACAAACATTTAATAGGTAGCATTTGTTT